>JAQQSV010001942.1:6532-20868 GCA_028646515.1 Pseudochirops corinnae
ATAGAGTATATGGAAAAATTCACAAAGAAGGAGTCTTACCCAATTCTTTTTCTGATACAAATATGGTATTGATATGTAAACTGGGAAGAGCCAAAAAAGAGAAAGAAAAGTATAGATCAATTTCCCTGATGAATATAGATGCAAAAATTTTAAATAAAATATTAGGAAAAAAGATTACAGCAACTTAATCATGAGAATAATGCACTTTGATCAGATAGGATTTATACCAGGAATGCAGGGCTGGTTCAGTATTAGGAAAACTATCAGCATTATTGATCATATCAACAACAAAACTAACAGAAACCATATTATTATCTTAATAGAAGCAGAAAAAACTTTTGACAAAATACAATACTCATTCCTATTAAAAACACTGGAGAGCGCTTGGCTGTCAAAATTTACCTTCTTCTGGAGGGAGAACTCTGAGTACTTGAAAAGGCCTTAGTCTAAAAAGGCCAGGGCCTCCCACTGCATCCTGAGTCATCTCCAGTCATCCCGATGAATGCCTGGTCATTAGATCCAGATGGCTCTGGAGGAGAAAGTGAGGTTGGTGACCTTGCATAGCCCTCTCTCACTCAAATTAAAGTCAACTGAAAGTCATGTCATCATTTCCCTGACACCGTCACCCTCTTTGAAAATGAAGGACAAACACTACTAGAGAGCACAAGAATAAATGGAGCCTTCCTTAAAATGATAAGGAACATTTACCTAAACTCATCAGCAAGCATTATATGTAATGGAGATAAGCTACACGCATTTCCAATAAGATCAAGGGTGAAACAAGTATGTCCATTATCACCACTGTTATTCAATATGGTACTAGAAATGTTAGCTTTAGCAATAAGAGAAGAAAAAGAAATTTAAGTAATTAGAATAGGCAAAGAATAAACTAAGTTATCACTCTTTGCAGATGATATGATGATATACTTAGAGAATTCTAGAGAATCAAGTAAAAAAACTACTTGAAATAATAAACAACTTCAGCAAAGTTGCAGGATATAAAATAAACCCACATAAATCCTCAGCATTTCTATATATTACTAAAAAAAACCAAAAAACAAAACCAACATCAAGAGATAGAAAGAGAAATTCCACTTAAAGTTACTGTAGACATTATAAAACACTTGGGAATCTACCTGCCAAAACAAACCCAGTAACTACATGAAGAGAACTGCAAAACACTTTTCACACAAATAAAGTCAGATCTAAATAACTGGAAAAACATCAGTTGTTCATGGGTAGGCCAAGGTAATATAATAAAAATGACAATTCTATCTAAATTAATTTACTTATTCAGTGCTGTACCAATCAAACTAGCAAAAAATCATTTTGTAGAGCTACAAAAAAATCACATAAAAATTCATCTGTAAGAACAAAAGGTCCAGAATATCAAGGGAATTAATGAAAAGAAATGCTAGGGAAGGTGGCCTAGCCATACCAGATCTTAAATTGTGTTATAAAACAGCAATTATCAAAACCACTTGGTACTGGCTAGGAAATAGAGGGGTGGATCAGTGGAATAGGTTAGGTACAAGACACAATAGTCAATGACTATAGTAATCTATTGTTTGAGAAACCTAAAGACTCCAGCTTCTGGGATAAAAATTTACTATTTGAGAAAAACTTCTGGGAAAACAGTATGGCAGAAACTGGGCATAGACCAACATCTGACACCATATACCAAAAAAAGTCCAAATGGGTACACAATTTAGATATAAAGGCCGATACTATATACAAATTAGGGGAGCAAGGAATAATTTATCTGTCAGATTTAAGAACAGAAGAATTTACGATCAAACAAGAGGTAGAGAACACTATGAAATGCAAGATGGATAATTTTGATTACATTAAATTGAAAAGCTTTTGAACAAAGCCAATGCAACCAAGATTAGGAGGGAAGCAGAAAACTGGGAAAGAATTTTTACAACTTGTGTCTCTGATAAAGACCTCGTTTCTAAAATATATAGAGAAGTAAGTCAAATTTACAAGAATATAAGTCATTCCCCAAATGATAAATGGTCAAAGGATATGAAGAGGCAGTTTTCAGAGGAAGAAATTAAAGCAATCTACTGTCATATTAAAAAAATACTCTAAATCACTATTGATTAAAGAGATGCAAATCAAAACAACTCTGGCACCACATCACACCTATCAGACTGGCTAACACGGCAAAACAGGAAAATGATAAATGTTATAGAAGATGTGGGAAAGTTGGAAAACTAATTCATTGCTGGTGGAGCTGTCAGCTGATCCAACCACTCTGGAGAGCAATTTGGAACTATGCTCAAAGCGCTATAAAATGTGTATACCCTTTGAGCCAGCAATACTGCTTCTAGGACTTTATCCCAAAGAGATCACAGAAATAGGAAAAGGACCCACATGTATAAAAATATTTATAGCAGCTCTCTTTGTGGTGGCCAAGAACTGGAAATTGAGGGGATGCTCATCAGTTGGGGAATGGCTGAACAAGTTGTGGTATATGAATGTAATGGAATACTATTGTGCTATTAGAAATGATGAGTAGGTGGACTTCAGAAAAACCTGGAAAGACTTACATGAACTGATGCTGAGTGAAGTGAGCAGAACCAGGAGAAGACTGTATACAGTAATAACCATAGTCTGCAATGATTGATTTTGATAGACTTAGCCCTTCTCAGCAATGGAAAGACATAAAACATTTCCAAAGGACTCATGATGGAAAATGTTATCCACATCCAGAGAAAGAACTGTGGAGTCTAAATACAGAGAGAAGCAGACTATTTTCTTTTTGTTTTGTTTTTTTCTTTTTCATGGTTTCTCCCATTTGTTATAATTCTTCTATACAACATAAGAAATGTGAAAATATGTTTAATAGCAATGTATATGTAAAGCTTATATCAGATTGCAGACCTTCTTGGGGATGGAGTGGCTCAGGGAAAAAATTTAAACTTAAAATTTAAAGCTTAAAATTAAAAATAAATAAATAAAAATTTTTTAAAAGAATGTAAAAAAAAAAATAGATCTGTCAGCATTCCTTCAGGGTCTTTTTGGTTTGCTGAGGAGCTAACATCCTCTTTTATTGGCAACTGCTAGCTTTACCAATGAATGTGCTCAGAACTTTGTGCCTCAATTTACCTTAATTTCAATTGTGACAATACTAAAGTCAAAGATAGGATGTGAATTTATAATCTAATGACTACGTTTTCTTGAAAAACATCACAAAAAGGGGACAGTTACGTGGCCCAATGGAGAGAGCATTGGCTCTGGAGTCAGGAGCACTTGAGTTCAAATCTGACCTCAGTAACTTAATACTTATTAGTTGCGAAAGTGAGCAAATCACTTAATCCTGATTGCCTTGCCAAAAAAGAAAATCATAAAAAAAGGGAAATCTCAATGTCATATTTTGAGATATGTCACATATTCAAATGAGCTATATTTTCATAAAGTCAGGATTTCCTTCCAATAATGTAGATTACAATCCAGTCATGCCTGCCCATCTTGTGTGACTTTTGTCCCTGTCTTCCCAAAAGTTCACCACAGAGGATTCACTCAGCATGCTGAGGTCTTTGTTAATTTCTTCTGATATCATAAGCCCTCTGGCTGTCTGACTGTCATCCTTCACTCTTGCTACTTGACCAGCCCATCTTCTCTTTCTTCCATGCAACTCCCTGATGCCATCCTTTATACCTTCCTTTCTTCTGATCTCCTTATTGATTATGTGTTGTATTCTATTCTTATCTATCATAAAAGCCTTGTCATTTCCCACTGTGTAACACTCATCTTCTGAGACAATGGTGTTCCTTGTCTTGTAAAATGCATTTTATTGAAAAGGTAGGTCTTTGCTGTCATGGAATTATTGGAGTTAACTTCATAATCACGAAAACAATCTCTTTTGCACCTCTGGGTCAAGTTCGTTGTCTGTCCGTATTAGCACCTCAGTTCTTCATCCATTTGGTCTCTTCTGTGTGGATGGACAAGACAAATTCCTTGAAGTATTTATGGATGTCCAAAAGGGAGTTCTATAATATCTTGGAGTTGATGCAATCAAAACAATGCATCTTTATCATACATAAGAAGTCCTTCCTGGCCTTTGTGCTAGATCTCCATCACAGTGGTGAATACTTTTGGTGAACATATATCTCATCCCTTTATGCCTCATATGACGTTTATTATCAGAGGTTCATTGCATAGGGTTATTTATTTCTTTTGTTAATTTTCCAATGAATCCTTATTGATTATGTGGATGGTAGACATCTTATAAGACAGCTGGTATTTTCTTCTGCCATTCAGAATACTTTTTCACAATCAGCAACAATAAGCCCAATAAAATATTCTGTTTTCTGTATCTTTCAGCCAGAAATGAGATAGTAAGGATGTGGGTCACAGCTGAATGTCATCTATGAAATCCTGCTTGTTGCCTACTAATATTTTCATTAAGATGCTGTCGCCTTGTGTATAGATGACCCTTATAGATATTTTATGTAAGTGGAGATTTAGGTATGCTTGGTAGTTGCTGATGCTTTCTCAGCGTTTTTTTGTTTGTTTGTTTTTTTGGAATCAATAAGGTCCAAAATTTTTCCCTATGCTTTAGTTATCTTCTCTTTTTTTAGAAACCTTGTAAATTAGTTCCTTAACACCCTCACAATTGTATTACCTCCAACAGAAATCTCTGGGATAGACATTTGATCCAATCAGCTGCTTTCCCTGTCTTTAGTGATATTTCTCCTCCCTTTGTAAGCACCTCAGGGACTGTGATAATAGGGTCCAAGTATATGGTTCCACTATCCTTGATAGAAAAAACAATTTGTTGTAATAGTTTTGTTTTTGTTTCAAATTTGCTAAAACCCTTTCTGGGCTCTCTTGGACCCCTACTTACAGCAATCCATTTATATTGATTTAACTTCTGGGTGAAATTATTATAGTTCTTGTCAATATAATTTCTGTTGTTTATTTCCTATTTTTTATTTTTCATAAAATGTTTTAAGAAATTATGTTAAAAATTATCCAGAAATAATGGAAGGAGATAGTAAATTATAGAACCCCATTTGAGGGGTCCAGCAAAGGCTTTGAGGATATGACACTTGAACTGTATCTTCAAAAGGGGAAAAAAGTATTATATGAAAGAATCAAGAAATCAACAAAATCACATGATTATTTTAATAATGCAGAAAAGGCTTCTGAGAAAATCATTTATAATAAAAATTCTTAAAAGAATAGATAGGGAAATATCCTTCTTTAATATGATCAAAAACATATTTAAAACCTAGAGCTAGTATATTTTGCAACTGAGAAATACTAGAAGCTTTTACAGTATAAAGAAGGTAAAACAAGTAGTCTCCTTCTCCCCTGATGGTTGACATTTCTATGAACGTTAGGCACAGCAGTAAAAAAGAGAATAAAACTAAAGGTTTTACAAAAAAAATCAGCAAAAATGAGAAAAAAGTCTACCTTCAAATATCCTTTTAAAAAGTTCACTCGATTTGAGTATCACCTCAATCTATCTTCCTACAAACACTTCCTGCTTCCATTTCCTCTCATCTAACTCACTCCTTAACATTCTGGCCATATAATTCAACCGAATCTGTTCTCTCTAAAGTTACCAGTGATCTTTTAACTTCCAAATTTGATGGTCTTTTAAAAAAAAAATCTTATCTTTCCCAATCCATCTGCAGCACTTGACTGCTGACTACACTCTTCATGAATATTCTTTCCTCTCTGGACTTTCATGATACTAGTTTCTCTGGATTCTGCTTCTGGCTACTGCTTCTCAGTTTTCTTTGCGGGTCTAACACTTACATCATGACTCCAGCTGTGAGTGTTCCTCAAGGTCTCCTTCTCTTCTCATTCTACACTCCTGACAACTTCATCAGCTCTCAGGGGGTTAAAACTATCATTTCCATACAAAAGACTCCCAGATATACATTTCTTCCCCTAGTCTCTCCCACAAGTTCAGTCAAGTATCACAAATTGTTTATTGGGCATGTCAAACTGGATGTCCCAAAGATACTTTAAATATATGTCTGAAATTCTTGGATCTAAAACTTTTTGTTGAAGGTACTACCATCTTTATACTATTTCAGGATTTTAGTCTCAGTATTATTTTTAATTCCTCCCTTTCCCTCCGTCCACATATCTAATCAGTTGCCAAATCTTGTGATTTTTATCTTCACAACATCTCTTGCAAGTGACCACTTCTCTCCACTTACACAGCTGCCACCTCAATTCCAGCCCTCACTACCTCATGTCTGTATTGTTGAAACAACCTCCTAATTCATTTCCCTTCCTCAATTCCCTCCTTTCCTTTTACTACTCCAGTCTATTTTACACCCTGAGGTGCCAAAGTGACTTTTCTTAAGTGCAGCTTTAACCATCTGACTCCCTTACTCAGTTTCAGTGGTTCCCTATTGCCTTTAGAATAAAACATGTTTAGCTTTTAAATTTCCACTTGATCTAGCCCCAAATTATTTTTCCAGTCTTTTGGACAAGCCACCCACTCTTGAACTCTGTGATCCATTGAATCTAAACTTCAGTCTGTTCCTCACTCATGTCATTCCATCTTTCATCTATGTCTTTGTACAAGCTGTTCCCTGTGTTCTGAATACACTCCTTCCTTCCCCCATCTCATAGGGTCCTTCTTTTCTTTTAAAGCACCACCAAAGTACCATCTTCTGAATGAAGCTTTTCTTGCTCCCTCCAAGTGCCTGTCTTCTCAAACTAGGCTGCGTGTCTATGTCTATGTGTATGTGTATACACATATAATGTATTTTTCACTTTACATTTATGCTGCATGTAGATTCACATGAATTTGTTCTATTCTTCAACTAGAGGTAGAAAGCAGGCTCTTTGTGAGTAGGCGTTATGTCATTCTTTGTACTTGTATCCCAGGTGGCTGATGCACTGTCTGATACACAGCAGGAGCTTAATAAATATTGTGGATGGATTGATCTCAACTTATAGGTGACATGATGCTGGGCTCGGAAAACTCACAGAATCAGCAAAAGTCAGATGACAGCTTCATCACGGTAGTTGTTGTTCAGTCCTTTCAGTCACATCGGACTCTTTGTGACCCCATTTGGGGTTTTCTTGGCAAAGATACTGGAGTGGTTTGCCATTTCCTCCTCCAGATCAATTTACAGATGAGGAAACTGAGGCAAACAGGGTGAAGTGACTTGTCCAAGGTCACATAGCTAGTAAGTGTCTGAGGTCAGCTGAATTCAGGTCCTCCTGACTCCAGGCTCAGAGTTCCATCCACTGTGCCAAGGTAGTAGAACATAATAGTATAAGAGAACATGACAAATCCATGAGAATCATCTGGATTTCTATACCATGCCAAAAACAAGGAAAAATTATTATATAGCAAGTGAACTTCCATTCATAATAATTACAAATGTATACTATATCTAGAAGTTAACCTGCTAGGATAACACATGCAAGATTCATTTTGTACAAGTACAAAACATTCTTTATAGAAATAAAGGGTGACCCAGAGACTCCTTTGTTCTGTGGCCACTAGCTTTCATTCCTAATTTTGGCTTAAGAAGTCTTTCCTCCTCCACAGAGCTGCTGCCTTCATTCCTCACCCTCACCCCTAAACCCCACCTTAGTTCAGGAGTCCTTAGGCACTGATCTAATATTGCAGGGTGCTCACCATTTCCCAGGGAAACAAAAGTCTCCCTGCCATCCTTTATTTCCTGATTCTTTCTCTTTTTTCCCCATTCTCCATTCCCCATTCCCCATTCCATGTTTTGCGCCAATGCAGCTTTAGACTACAGCATTCTGGGAAATGGACCCATCACCATGTTTACTGAATCATGAAATAGGGAGGAATCTAGAAGCATGTCTGACATACTGAGTGGATCCCTAAAGAGGATTTATGTAAAAACATGGAGAGATTACTCTGGATAAGAAGACATGGGTGGATTTTAATCCAAATCAAGGGGGACAGCATCCACATGAATCCACCAAAGAATACAAGTCTTTATTGTGATCCTTAGCAGCTCGTGTCAAGTACCGGTAAAAATTTGCTATTTGCAGAACCTGGCGGTTTCTGCAATCTCCTCCACCCTCAAAATTAAAAAAAAAAATTTAAAAAAGGAAATCCTGGGAAGAAAACATAACCTTATACAGCAACCACCAACCTCCTGAATTTCTATTTGTGTAAATGTTAAACCATTTCACAATAATGTTTGAAGCAATTACTTGTTAGTTCAAGTGCCACCATTCTGAGAGGTTTTCAACAAAGCGCAAGCACATGCCCAATACTAAGTGCCCGCCCAGTAACTAGGTAGTGATTAGAATTATTTTTGAAGGGAAGAATTGGGAAAGAGTGCCTCTACCCACATGATACTGGTGACTGGAGAGAGAGAAAAGGTACTTCTCTTTATAAGTCAAACACCTCCAAGCTCAGCCATCCTTTCAGTCACATATCATGGACTTTGGGCCCTTTACCATCTGGGTCCCCCTTTTTTGGACACATCATAGTGTCCTTCCTAAAAGGAAGGTTACTCATTCTATCTATAATGACATAATAAGGAGGTCAAGAGAGTCTGCAAAGTACTTTAGTCAATACTTGATCTACCTGTCGGGCAGAGATGTGGGGGGGAAGGCTCACAGAGCTTCAGGACCTGAACCTGTTTGGACAATCTTATGGGGAAGAGTGCTTGAGAAGCTGCCGAAACTGAAAGAGCAAAGAAAGGAAAAACCAGCTGCAGACAGAGTTTGGAGAGAGACTCACTTAAGTGAAGCCACCCCAGAGTAAAGTACTTAAGGACGAAGTTGGGAGAAAGAAAACAAACAGAAAAAAAGATGGATAAGAATCCCAGAGATTTTTAAATAACACATTCTTTTCAAAGCCAAACCCTGTGGAGAGGCCGTATTTGGATTCCAACATCACAGTCTTGGAAGTGCTTCTTGAGGAAGTCAAAGGGCAGGGAAAAACAGCTATACTGGAGTAGTATATACTAGTAAGTAGTGGAGGCAACACAGTTCTGAGGGGCTTGAAGGACTGGTTGTTAAAATGTCTGAAGGAAGGGAAGACACCAAAAACATGGGGGCAAATTATTGGACCTTATTATCACACACAAAACGAGATGACTGAGAGAACATCAATAAGTACCAACTCACATGCCTGCTTTCCCAACAATGTCAAATTGTTATGAGTGTACACACAGAAATTCACCAAGGCCATCACTAATAAGGGTATTAAGAGAAACAGTTAGGTGTTCCCAGGCAGTATTCCACGAGACTACATCTTTACAATCGTATGACTGACGAAAGGCATTCTTCGGCTTACTTCTGTCACAGACTCCTTTGAAGTCTGATAAAACCCATGCTCCACTTCTCTCAATAATGTGTTCAAATCTATGAAATAAAACACAAAGGGAAGTCAGGCACGGTGGCACACAGCCCTAATTCCTGCTCCTGTGAAAACTGAGGCTGGTGGATAGCTTGAGTTTGGGAGTTCAGGCTGCAGCAGGGCCAAAGACGATCAGATGTGTTCATACTAAGTGCAGCATCCCCATGGTAAGCCACCCCCTCCCAACCTCAGCCCTGTCAGCAGTCACCGGTCACCTGCAGAGGGGCTGACCCAGCTCAGGTCAGAAATGGAGCTGGTTCAACCTTCTGTGCTGATCATAGGCTTGGGCCTGTGAGCGGCTGCTAAATGGTGAATTAGGGAGACAGAGTCTCCCAAACAAACAAACATAAAAACAACAAAAAAACCCAAAGGTAACCAGTTATATTTAAATAGTTATTAAACTATGAAATAAAAATAAAACAAGTTTATGGACTATAATTTAAGAATACCTGTTACAGAGAATGCAAGATTCACTGTGATCATTGCTCACTGATTAAAAAAAATGAAGTGTCTCCATGTATATTTCAAAATTATGTCTTGAAATCTATAACCACAGAGAGGACCTTGTTTGATGACCTGATTATTAATATCTAACAAAGTGTTCAGTATGGAGATGTGTTTGACACAACCCTTAGTCGCCACCACAGAGGAGATTCCCTGTACGATCCCGCCTTCCCAGGGCTCTTCTTCATGAATGATGTATTGATTCCACCAAGCTCTGGAACGATGCAGAGCTTCTTAAATGGGATCGATGACTATTCAAAATAATTTGAATTATTCACATAGGAAAAACTAAATGGACAGCGGGTCGCTATTGTCCAGAGTATGCTAAGTAATTTGACGGATAACCTATAGAGCTAATTCATCAGTGTAGATCTCTTAGAGGGACACACTCCAACTAGACAATGGGCTGGGCTCAGAACTGAACAGAACAAGGAGAGGGGACTTGGTGGGCTTTTGAGAAACAGCAAAATTATGTTATTGGCCCCAACCTTCTTCCTGAAACAAACACTCATGTTTTTAATAACAATGTTCTTCTGGTGATGTGTGGCTGTGAGTCGTGGAACACAACAGCCCCCAAAGAATTGGAATTGAGGATCATCTGAAGGGCAATGGTGAGCCCCACAATAGTTAGGAGCAGGCTGCAACACTGCAAAAACTTGAAATGACGTGAAGACTCTCATCAAAGAAATGTCTGATCAAAAAGGACCATGAGCAGTTATGTGGCAAGAGTGTAGGATAATTGTGTTCCAGTGGTTCCACCCAGCTACTAGCGCCTCACCCCCCCCACCCCAATGCCTTGTATTCAACTGGTATGGAATGTAAGCTCCTTGAGAACAAGGGCTACATAATTTTATTTTATTTTTTTTTGGTTTTGTTTCCTTGGAGCTTAGCACATTATAGAAGCAGAGCTCTGTGACAGGACCAGGACTGCAGCACCTGTCAGTAACAGGGAACAGGGATTGTGACCATGTGATGGATGGCCCTGGGACAGTGGGGAGTTAAATGCCTCAGTGAGCACATGGTGCTGGTCCAAGCAACACACTTTGCCAGAGGGTGATATCCAGAGCACAAAGGATTATTGTTATGCCAAGCTCAGGGCACAGCCTGCTTGCTAGACCTCAGCTCTGGAAAACAGGGTCTCTCCAAAATAATTTTTTTGCTTTTTTTTTTGGAGGGGCGGGGCAATTAGGGTTAAGTGACTTGCCCAAGGTCGCTTAAGTGTTAAGTGTCTGAGGCCGCATTTGAACTCAGGTCCTCCTGACTCCAGGGCTGGTGCTCTATTCACTGCGCCACCTAGCCGCCCACCTCCCAAATGTTTTGACATCACTTATACTACCCTGCCCTTGAAAGGCAGTTCTGAGACTGTGTGATTCTTAGTCACCAAGATTCATATAACCCTAATATATAATGACAGCTTCTACCTTCTTTCCTTTCTCTAACTCCACTGGCTACATTAATTTGGTTTTAACCTTCTCTAAGTAGCCTGATCCACATTAGTCGAGAAGCAGAGTCTACTTTGGGCAAACAAAACAGGGTTCTGTCTCTACGGCCGTGAGGAGTGGGTACCACACTACACGTGGAATCAGAAAGACCCGAGTTCAAGTTTGACTTCAGACACTTACCAGCTGTGTGACCCTGGGCAAGTCACTCAGCCTCCCACTGCCTCAGTTTCCTCCAATGCACACTGAGGATAGTAATAGCACTTGCCTCACAAAGCTGTCAAGAGAATCCAGCGAAATGATGCTTGCCGAGCGCCGGGCACACAGCAGGCATGTAACAGGCGGCTGCTTCTCTCCTCTGCCCCAGACCTGGGCTTGTCTTTTCATCGGACATCTCTGAGCAGGGTCAGGATTATGCCAGTTGTTGGTTACACTGAAACAGGGATTCTTAGTCGCACATGGCAGGCCCGCGCGTGTTCTGAGATCCCTCCTTGGAAGGAGGACCCGCACCTGCTCTGAGATTCTCCTGGATTAAAGTTTTAAGAAATCGATCATTGTCAAGTCTTCATCATACACGAGTAACTGCGCTAAATATTTTCCTGTTGTTCCTAGGATAAAGTTGATGTTATTTTGTTGTGTGTAACTTGAATCACTGTGCAAGTTTTCAGAACGCCGTGTAGCAAACACAAACCTATCCGAACAGGACTCCAGGCCTATGCCTGGGCACAGTGGGTATTTCTTCCTGAAGCAGAGACTGGAGTTCTGAGGGGAAAAAGAAGAGAAAATCTAAGTCATATAGAAAAAGAAATAGCAATAGAGGTGGGGTCTTGACATTCCTGAGCTGCCAAGGCAGAGAGAGTAGCTGAAACATAACCGAAGCCCACTTTGGGGCAGGCTGCTGGGCTCTGGAGGTCTTGAAGGTCTTTTTTTCAGCTTGGGGGGGCATCGACCAGATTGCAGATTGACAAGTAAAGGCTTTAAAAGAGAGGTGGTGGCCATGGCTGCCAAGGTGTTAGCTCCACTTCCCTCAGTCTGGGGGAAAGAAACTACACAATATGGAATAGCTTATTTTTTTCATTTTCTTTTCTGTATCTAATAAATATCTTTGCTGGGTCTGTGTTTTATTTTTAGTCTAGTTTCTTTCATCATAGTAATAGCCAAATATCTGGACTCATGTCTAGACAGAGGTGGGTGGGGGTTTGAACCACAGGAAGTACAGAAAGTACTGCTTTCCTGTCAATAAGAACCCAAGTTCAAATCCATGAGAGTCATGTGTTGTCTGGTTCATAGCACACACACACACACACACACACACACACACACAACACTACTCATACACATGCAAAATCTGCAAAATTTTGCCTTACAAATAGACAAATACATACACAGTTTGTGTGTACGTGTGAGAGAGAGAGAGAGAGAGAGACAAAAAGAGAGAGTGAAGAGAGAGAGAGAGAGAGAGAGAGAGAGAGAATGTTGTCACTAGAATATTAAAGACTCTCCTGGAAAGTTCTGGATTGTGGAAAATGAGTCATCTGTCACCAGCAGCAGTAACACCCCTGTGGACTTTTCGTAGTTCTGTGGCTAAAATAAAGTAGCCATCAAAATCAATGGCTAATATTTGAAGGGCGACCAGGCTTGTGTCCTGAAAGCTTCTGCAGAGGTCATTGACCTTTCCCCATTCTGAGAGTACTAAATGCACGTGTGTATGCACAGATACACACACAGGTATATGTGCACCTATATACATGATGTTTATGTGCGTGTGTGTGTATACACATCAGTACACATACATATAAATACATGTACACATACACATACACATACACTTTGGGCATTCAGCATTTATATATATATGTGTGTGTGTATAATACATGTACGAAGACCCACCTAATAATTGAAGAAGACCTTTTATGTGGATGCTTGGCAACAAACCCAAGTCGTCCTGAAATATTTAGAGTGTTGGATAATTCTTTTGAATCTCATGGTTTATCCTGGAACACTTGCACAGATGGGGCAAAAGCAATGGTGGATAACATTGTTGGTGCCTTAGCACAAATCAAGGCAGTGACCAAATTTCACCAGTAGAATTCCTTATTACTATGGACTTGCTGTAAAAACCAACAAACAAATAAAATCCAATCCAATTTGGGAGAGTGGGAGAGGAAACCACCAGGGGCTGCAGGGAATGGGGGGCATTTGTTCTGTGGATGTGAAATCAGGCAGAGCAAGTGCAAAGGGGAGTGGACTGAGTCCAGCTTCTGCCCTCTGAAAAGGAAAGTACTGGGAGGAATTGGTACAGCACCCTCCAGTCCGCCAATAAGAAGGGAAAGGAGGCTGGGGGAGGTGCCCTTTTCATATAAGAATATACCTGATGAAGCAATAAAAATGATTTAATTTTACTAAACCTCAGTCCATTTCTCTTTAATATTCCATATGACAAAAAGGGAAGTACACAAAGCACTTTTGCCACCTACTTAAGTATGATGGTTGTCTTGAAGGCAAGCATGTGTGCAATTGTTTGAGTTGTGAGTCAAACTAGTTGATTTAATTGAGTATCATTTTTACTTGAAAGAACAACTGACAGACAAACTATGATTATTCGGATCTGGGTATCTGGCAGACATTTTCTCAAAAAAATAAATAAATAACGTGAGCCTGTCACTTCAAGGAAAACAACTGACAGTGTTTATTGCCAATTATAAAACTGGAGCTTTCAAGCAAAAATTTAGAGTTTTGGAAAACTTTTATCTGCTGCCATGAGCTTGACAGGTCCCTAAGACCTAAAGACTTTTCTGATATGGTCGGTGGTGATATCAATGCTTACAATTTTTTGATATTACATATTGATATTTGGAAGATGGGATTAATTCAGCGAACCAATATTTTCCAAATGATCAGTGCAAGATATTAAATGTGCTTGGGTGAATAATGCATACAGAGTACAAGACAGATCAATGGATTTTACTGTAAAAGATTACAAAGAGGTCATTGCAACTAACCATTAAGAAATTGCCATGGGGTGGCTAGGTGGCACAATGAATAGAGAGCACTGGCCC
>JAQQSV010001942.1:20968-35304 GCA_028646515.1 Pseudochirops corinnae
AATCCCCTTCTTCCACATCAACAGGGGAGTTCATGCCTTCTCAACAATGGGACAGAGTTTGCACCTTCCACACTTAGCACTTAGTACTGTCCATCCACTTAGTACTAAGTGCTAAGTATCCTGCTAAACTAATTACTATTACACTAGTTTTGTATTAAGTGTCTGAGGCTGGATTTGAACTCAGGTCTTCCTAACTTCAGGGCCAGTGCTCTCTATTCATTGTGCCACCTAGCCACCCCATGGCAATTTCTTAATGGTTAGTTGCAATGACCTCTTTGTAATCTTTTACAGTAAAATCCATTGATCTGTCTTGTACTCTGTATGCATTATTCACCCAAGCACATTTAATATCTTGCACTGATCATTTGGAAAATATTGGTTCGCTGAATTAATCCCATCTTCCAAATATCAATATGTAATATCAAAAAATTGTAAGCATTGATATCACCACCGACCATATCAGAAAAGTCTTTAGGTCTTAGGGACCTGTCAAGCTCATGGCAGCAGATAAAAGTTTTCCAAAACTCTAAATTTTTGCTTGAAAGCTCCAGTTTTATAATTGGCAATAAACACTGTCAGTTGTTTTCCTTGAAGTGACAGGCTCACGTTATTTATTTATTTTTTTGAGAAAATGTCTGCCAGATACCCAGATCCGAATAATCATAGTTTGTCTGTCAGTTGTTCTTTCAAGTAAAAATGATACTCAATTAAATCAACTAGTTTGACTCACAACTCAAACAATTGCACACATGCTTGCCTTCAAGACAACCATCATACTTAAGTAGGTGGCAAAAGTGCTTTGTGTACTTCCCTTTTTGTCATATGGAATATTAAAGAGAAATGGACTGAGGTTTAGTAAAATTAAATCATTTTTATTGCTTCATCAGGTATATTCTTATATGAAAAGGGCACCTCCCCCAGCCTCCTTTCCCTTCTTATTGGCGGACTGGAGGGTGCTGTACCAATTCCTCCCAGTACTTTCCTTTTCAGAGGGCAGAAGCTGGACTCAGTCCACTCCCCTTTGCACTTGCTCTGCCTGATTTCACATCCACAGAACAAATGCCCCCCATTCCCTGCAGCCCCTGGTGGTTTCCTCTCCCACTCTCCCAAATTGGATTGGATTTTATTTGTTTGTTGGTTTTTACAGCAAGTCCATAGTAATAAGGAATTCTACTGGTGAAATTTGGTCACTGCCTTGATTTGTGCTAAGGCACCAACAATGTTATCCACCATTGCTTTTGCCCCATCTGTGCAAGTGTTCCAGGATAAACCATGAGATTCAAAAGAATTATCCAACACTCTAAATATTTCAGGACGACTTGGGTTTGTTGCCAAGCATCCACATAAAAGGTCTTCTTCAATTATTAGGTGGGTCTTCGTACATGTATTATACACACACACATATATATATAAATGCTGAATGCCCAAAGTGTATGTGTATGTGTATGTGTACATGTATTTATATGTATGTGTACTGATGTGTATACACACACACGCACATAAACATCATGTATATAGGTGCACATATACCTGTGTGTGTATCTGTGCATACACACGTGCATTTAGTACTCTCAGAATGGGGAAAGGTCAATGACCTCTGCAGAAGCTTTCAGGACACAAGCCTGGTCGCCCTTCAAATATTAGCCATTGATTTTGATGGCTACTTTATTTTAGCCACAGAACTACGAAAAGTCCACAGGGGTGTTACTGCTGCTGGTGACAGATGACTCATTTTCCACAATCCAGAACTTTCCAGGAGAGTCTTTAATATTCTAGTGACAACATTCTCTCTCTCTCTCTCTCTCTCTCTCTCTCTTCACTCTCTCTTTTTGTCTCTCTCTCTCTCTCTCTCTCACACGTACACACAAACTGTGTATGTATTTGTCTATTTGTAAGGCAAAATTTTGCAGATTTTGCATGTGTATGAGTAGTGTTGTGTGTGTGTGTGTGTGTGTGTGTGTGTGTGTGCTATGAACCAGACAACACATGACTCTCATGGATTTGAACTTGGGTTCTTATTGACAGGAAAGCAGTACTTTCTGTACTTCCTGTGGTTCAAACCCCCACCCACCTCTGTCTAGACATGAGTCCAGATATTTGGCTATTACTATGATGAAAGAAACTAGACTAAAAATAAAACACAGACCCAGCAAAGATATTTATTAGATACAGAAAAGAAAATGAAAAAAATAAGCTATTCCATATTGTGTAGTTTCTTTCCCCCAGACTGAGGGAAGTGGAGCTAACACCTTGGCAGCCATGGCCACCACCTCTCTTTTAAAGCCTTTACTTGTCAATCTGCAATCTGGTCGATGCCCCCCCAAGCTGAAAAAAAGACCTTCAAGACCTCCAGAGCCCAGCAGCCTGCCCCAAAGTGGGCTTCGGTTATGTTTCAGCTACTCTCTCTGCCTTGGCAGCTCAGGAATGTCAAGACCCCACCTCTATTGCTATTTCTTTTTCTATATGACTTAGATTTTCTCTTCTTTTTCCCCTCAGAACTCCAGTCTCTGCTTCAGGAAGAAATACCCACTGTGCCCAGGCATAGGCCTGGAGTCCTGTTCGGATAGGTTTGTGTTTGCTACACGGCGTTCTGAAAACTTGCACAGTGATTCAAGTTACACACAACAAAATAACATCAACTTTATCCTAGGAACAACAGGAAAATATTTAGCGCAGTTACTCGTGTATGATGAAGACTTGACAATGATCGATTTCTTAAAACTTTAATCCAGGAGAATCTCAGAGCAGGTGCGGGTCCTCCTTCCAAGGAGGGATCTCAGAACACGCGCGGGCCTGCCATGTGCGACTAAGAATCCCTGTTTCAGTGTAACCAACAACTGGCATAATCCTGACCCTGCTCAGAGATGTCCGATGAAAAGACAAGCCCAGGTCTGGGGCAGAGGAGAGAAGCAGCCGCCTGTTACATGCCTGCTGTGTGCCCGGCGCTCGGCAAGCATCATTTCGCTGGATTCTCTTGACAGCTTTGTGAGGCAAGTGCTATTACTATCCTCAGTGTGCATTGGAGGAAACTGAGGCAGTGGGAGGCTGAGTGACTTGCCCAGGGTCACACAGCTGGTAAGTGTCTGAAGTCAAACTTGAACTCGGGTCTTTCTGATTCCACGTGTAGTGTGGTACCCACTCCTCACGGCCGTAGAGACAGAACCCTGTTTTGTTTGCCCAAAGTAGACTCTGCTTCTCGACTAATGTGGATCAGGCTACTTAGAGAAGGTTAAAACCAAATTAATGTAGCCAGTGGAGTTAGAGAAAGGAAAGAAGGTAGAAGCTGTCATTATATATTAGGGTTATATGAATCTTGGTGACTAAGAATCACACAGTCTCAGAACTGCCTTTCAAGGGCAGGGTAGTATAAGTGATGTCAAAACATTTGGGAGGTGGGCGGCTAGGTGGCGCAGTGAATAGAGCACCAGCCCTGGAGTCAGGAGGACCTGAGTTCAAATGCGGCCTCAGACACTTAACACTTAAGCGACCTTGGGCAAGTCACTTAACCCTAATTGCCCCGCCCCTCCAAAAAAAAAAGCAAAAAAATTATTTTGGAGAGACCCTGTTTTCCAGAGCTGAGGTCTAGCAAGCAGGCTGTGCCCTGAGCTTGGCATAACAATAATCCTTTGTGCTCTGGATATCACCCTCTGGCAAAGTGTGTTGCTTGGACCAGCACCATGTGCTCACTGAGGCATTTAACTCCCCACTGTCCCAGGGCCATCCATCACATGGTCACAATCCCTGTTCCCTGTTACTGACAGGTGCTGCAGTCCTGGTCCTGTCACAGAGCTCTGCTTCTATAATGTGCTAAGCTCCAAGGAAACAAAACCAAAAAAAAATAAAATAAAATTATGTAGCCCTTGTTCTCAAGGAGCTTACATTCCATACCAGTTGAATACAAGGCATTGGGGTGGGGGGGGTGAGGCGCTAGTAGCTGGGTGGAACCACTGGAACACAATTATCCTACACTCTTGCCACATAACTGCTCATGGTCCTTTTTGATCAGACATTTCTTTGATGAGAGTCTTCACGTCATTTCAAGTTTTTGCAGTGTTGCAGCCTGCTCCTAACTATTGTGGGGCTCACCATTGCCCTTCAGATGATCCTCAATTCCAATTCTTTGGGGGCTGTTGTGTTCCACGACTCACAGCCACACATCACCAGAAGAACATTGTTATTAAAAACATGAGTGTTTGTTTCAGGAAGAAGGTTGGGGCCAATAACATAATTTTGCTGTTTCTCAAAAGCCCACCAAGTCCCCTCTCCTTGTTCTGTTCAGTTCTGAGCCCAGCCCATTGTCTAGTTGGAGTGTGTCCCTCTAAGAGATCTACACTGATGAATTAGCTCTATAGGTTATCCGTCAAATTACTTAGCATACTCTGGACAATAGCGACCCGCTGTCCATTTAGTTTTTCCTATGTGAATAATTCAAATTATTTTGAATAGTCATCGATCCCATTTAAGAAGCTCTGCATCGTTCCAGAGCTTGGTGGAATCAATACATCATTCATGAAGAAGAGCCCTGGGAAGGCGGGATCGTACAGGGAATCTCCTCTGTGGTGGCGACTAAGGGTTGTGTCAAACACATCTCCATACTGAACACTTTGTTAGATATTAATAATCAGGTCATCAAACAAGGTCCTCTCTGTGGTTATAGATTTCAAGACATAATTTTGAAATATACATGGAGACACTTCATTTTTTTTAATCAGTGAGCAATGATCACAGTGAATCTTGCATTCTCTGTAACAGGTATTCTTAAATTATAGTCCATAAACTTGTTTTATTTTTATTTCATAGTTTAATAACTATTTAAATATAACTGGTTACCTTTGGGTTTTTTTGTTGTTTTTATGTTTGTTTGTTTGGGAGACTCTGTCTCCCTAATTCACCATTTAGCAGCCGCTCACAGGCCCAAGCCTATGATCAGCACAGAAGGTTGAACCAGCTCCATTTCTGACCTGAGCTGGGTCAGCCCCTCTGCAGGTGACCGGTGACTGCTGACAGGGCTGAGGTTGGGAGGGGGTGGCTTACCATGGGGATGCTGCACTTAGTATGAACACATCTGATCGTCTTTGGCCCTGCTGCAGCCTGAACTCCCAAACTCAAGCTATCCACCAGCCTCAGTTTTCACAGGAGCAGGAATTAGGGCTGTGTGCCACCGTGCCTGACTTCCCTTTGTGTTTTATTTCATAGATTTGAACACATTATTGAGAGAAGTGGAGCATGGGTTTTATCAGACTTCAAAGGAGTCTGTGACAGAAGTAAGCCGAAGAATGCCTTTCGTCAGTCATACGATTGTAAAGATGTAGTCTCGTGGAATACTGCCTGGGAACACCTAACTGTTTCTCTTAATACCCTTATTAGTGATGGCCTTGGTGAATTTCTGTGTGTACACTCATAACAATTTGACATTGTTGGGAAAGCAGGCATGTGAGTTGGTACTTATTGATGTTCTCTCAGTCATCTCGTTTTGTGTGTGATAATAAGGTCCAATAATTTGCCCCCATGTTTTTGGTGTCTTCCCTTCCTTCAGACATTTTAACAACCAGTCCTTCAAGCCCCTCAGAACTGTGTTGCCTCCACTACTTACTAGTATATACTACTCCAGTATAGCTGTTTTTCCCTGCCCTTTGACTTCCTCAAGAAGCACTTCCAAGACTGTGATGTTGGAATCCAAATACGGCCTCTCCACAGGGTTTGGCTTTGAAAAGAATGTGTTATTTAAAAATCTCTGGGATTCTTATCCATCTTTTTTTCTGTTTGTTTTCTTTCTCCCAACTTCGTCCTTAAGTACTTTACTCTGGGGTGGCTTCACTTAAGTGAGTCTCTCTCCAAACTCTGTCTGCAGCTGGTTTTTCCTTTCTTTGCTCTTTCAGTTTCGGCAGCTTCTCAAGCACTCTTCCCCATAAGATTGTCCAAACAGGTTCAGGTCCTGAAGCTCTGTGAGCCTTCCCCCCCACATCTCTGCCCGACAGGTAGATCAAGTATTGACTAAAGTACTTTGCAGACTCTCTTGACCTCCTTATTATGTCATTATAGATAGAATGAGTAACCTTCCTTTTAGGAAGGACACTATGATGTGTCCAAAAAAGGGGGACCCAGATGGTAAAGGGCCCAAAGTCCATGATATGTGACTGAAAGGATGGCTGAGCTTGGAGGTGTTTGACTTATAAAGAGAAGTACCTTTTCTCTCTCTCCAGTCACCAGTATCATGTGGGTAGAGGCACTCTTTCCCAATTCTTCCCTTCAAAAATAATTCTAATCACTACCTAGTTACTGGGCGGGCACTTAGTATTGGGCATGTGCTTGCGCTTTGTTGAAAACCTCTCAGAATGGTGGCACTTGAACTAACAAGTAATTGCTTCAAACATTATTGTGAAATGGTTTAACATTTACACAAATAGAAATTCAGGAGGTTGGTGGTTGCTGTATAAGGTTATGTTTTCTTCCCAGGATTTCCTTTTTTAAATTTTTTTTTTTAATTTTGAGGGTGGAGGAGATTGCAGAAACCGCCAGGTTCTGCAAATAGCAAATTTTTACCGGTACTTGACACGAGCTGCTAAGGATCACAATAAAGACTTGTATTCTTTGGTGGATTCATGTGGATGCTGTCCCCCTTGATTTGGATTAAAATCCACCCATGTCTTCTTATCCAGAGTAATCTCTCCATGTTTTTACATAAATCCTCTTTAGGGATCCACTCAGTATGTCAGACATGCTTCTAGATTCCTCCCTATTTCATGATTCAGTAAACATGGTGATGGGTCCATTTCCCAGAATGCTGTAGTCTAAAGCTGCATTGGCGCAAAACATGGAATGGGGAATGGGGAATGGAGAATGGGGAAAAAAGAGAAAGAATCAGGAAATAAAGGATGGCAGGGAGACTTTTGTTTCCCTGGGAAATGGTGAGCACCCTGCAATATTAGATCAGTGCCTAAGGACTCCTGAACTAAGGTGGGGTTTAGGGGTGAGGGTGAGGAATGAAGGCAGCAGCTCTGTGGAGGAGGAAAGACTTCTTAAGCCAAAATTAGGAATGAAAGCTAGTGGCCACAGAACAAAGGAGTCTCTGGGTCACCCTTTATTTCTATAAAGAATGTTTTGTACTTGTACAAAATGAATCTTGCATGTGTTATCCTAGCAGGTTAACTTCTAGATATAGTATACATTTGTAATTATTATGAATGGAAGTTCACTTGCTATATAATAATTTTTCCTTGTTTTTGGCATGGTATAGAAATCCAGATGATTCTCATGGATTTGTCATGTTCTCTTATACTATTATGTTCTACTACCTTGGCACAGTGGATGGAACTCTGAGCCTGGAGTCAGGAGGACCTGAATTCAGCTGACCTCAGACACTTACTAGCTATGTGACCTTGGACAAGTCACTTCACCCTGTTTGCCTCAGTTTCCTCATCTGTAAATTGATCTGGAGGAGGAAATGGCAAACCACTCCAGTATCTTTGCCAAGAAAACCCCAAATGGGGTCACAAAGAGTCCGATGTGACTGAAAGGACTGAACAACAACTACCGTGATGAAGCTGTCATCTGACTTTTGCTGATTCTGTGAGTTTTCCGAGCCCAGCATCATGTCACCTATAAGTTGAGATCAATCCATCCACAATATTTATTA
Source organism: Pseudochirops corinnae (assembly GCA_028646515.1). Taxonomy (NCBI): domain Eukaryota; kingdom Metazoa; phylum Chordata; class Mammalia; order Diprotodontia; family Pseudocheiridae; genus Pseudochirops; species Pseudochirops corinnae. The sequence goes on from JAQQSV010001942.1 coordinate 28,605, forward strand.
AGCTCCTGCTGTGTATCAGACAGTGCATCAGCCACCTGGGATACAAGTACAAAGAATGACATAACGCCTACTCACAAAGAGCCTGCTTTCTACCTCTAGTTGAAGAATAGAACAAATTCATGTGAATCTACATGCAGCATAAATGTAAAGTGAAAAATACATTATATGTGTATACACATACACATAGACATAGACACGCAGCCTAGTTTGAGAAGACAGGCACTTGGAGGGAGCAAGAAAAGCTTCATTCAGAAGATGGTACTTTGGTGGTGCTTTAAAAGAAAAGAAGGACCCTATGAGATGGGGGAAGGAAGGAGTGTATTCAGAACACAGGGAACAGCTTGTACAAAGACATAGATGAAAGATGGAATGACATGAGTGAGGAACAGACTGAAGTTTAGATTCAATGGATCACAGAGTTCAAGAGTGGGTGGCTTGTCCAAAAGACTGGAAAAATAATTTGGGGCTAGATCAAGTGGAAATTTAAAAGCTAAACATGTTTTATTCTAAAGGCAATAGGGAACCACTGAAACTGAGTAAGGGAGTCAGATGGTTAAAGCTGCACTTAAGAAAAGTCACTTTGGCACCTCAGGGTGTAAAATAGACTGGAGTAGTAAAAGGAAAGGAGGGAATTGAGGAAGGGAAATGAATTAGGAGGTTGTTTCAACAATACAGACATGAGGTAGTGAGGGCTGGAATTGAGGTGGCAGCTGTGTAAGTGGAGAGAAGTGGTCACTTGCAAGAGATGTTGTGAAGATAAAAATCACAAGATTTGGCAACTGATTAGATATGTGGACGGAGGGAAAGGGAGGAATTAAAAATAATACTGAGACTAAAATCCTGAAATAGTATAAAGATGGTAGTACCTTCAACAAAAAGTTTTAGATCCAAGAATTTCAGACATATATTTAAAGTATCTTTGGGACATCCAGTTTGACATGCCCAATAAACAATTTGTGATACTTGACTGAACTTGTGGGAGAGACTAGGGGAAGAAATGTATATCTGGGAGTCTTTTGTATGGAAATGATAGTTTTAACCCCCTGAGAGCTGATGAAGTTGTCAGGAGTGTAGAATGAGAAGAGAAGGAGACCTTGAGGAACACTCACAGCTGGAGTCATGATGTAAGTGTTAGACCCGCAAAGAAAACTGAGAAGCAGTAGCCAGAAGCAGAATCCAGAGAAACTAGTATCATGAAAGTCCAGAGAGGAAAGAATATTCATGAAGAGTGTAGTCAGCAGTCAAGTGCTGCAGATGGATTGGGAAAGATAAGATTTTTTTTTTAAAAGACCATCAAATTTGGAAGTTAAAAGATCACTGGTAACTTTAGAGAGAACAGATTCGGTTGAATTATATGGCCAGAATGTTAAGGAGTGAGTTAGATGAGAGGAAATGGAAGCAGGAAGTGTTTGTAGGAAGATAGATTGAGGTGATACTCAAATCGAGTGAACTTTTTAAAAGGATATTTGAAGGTAGACTTTTTTCTCATTTTTGCTGATTTTTTTTGTAAAACCTTTAGTTTTATTCTCTTTTTTACTGCTGTGCCTAACGTTCATAGAAATGTCAACCATCAGGGGAGAAGGAGACTACTTGTTTTACCTTCTTTATACTGTAAAAGCTTCTAGTATTTCTCAGTTGCAAAATATACTAGCTCTAGGTTTTAAATATGTTTTTGATCATATTAAAGAAGGATATTTCCCTATCTATTCTTTTAAGAATTTTTATTATAAATGATTTTCTCAGAAGCCTTTTCTGCATTATTAAAATAATCATGTGATTTTGTTGATTTCTTGATTCTTTCATATAATACTTTTTTCCCCTTTTGAAGATACAGTTCAAGTGTCATATCCTCAAAGCCTTTGCTGGACCCCTCAAATGGGGTTCTATAATTTACTATCTCCTTCCATTATTTCTGGATAATTTTTAACATAATTTCTTAAAACATTTTATGAAAAATAAAAAATAGGAAATAAACAACAGAAATTATATTGACAAGAACTATAATAATTTCACCCAGAAGTTAAATCAATATAAATGGATTGCTGTAAGTAGGGGTCCAAGAGAGCCCAGAAAGGGTTTTAGCAAATTTGAAACAAAAACAAAACTATTACAACAAATTGTTTTTTCTATCAAGGATAGTGGAACCATATACTTGGACCCTATTATCACAGTCCCTGAGGTGCTTACAAAGGGAGGAGAAATATCACTAAAGACAGGGAAAGCAGCTGATTGGATCAAATGTCTATCCCAGAGATTTCTGTTGGAGGTAATACAATTGTGAGGGTGTTAAGGAACTAATTTACAAGGTTTCTAAAAAAAGAGAAGATAACTAAAGCATAGGGAAAAATTTTGGACCTTATTGATTCCAAAAAAACAAACAAACAAAAAAACGCTGAGAAAGCATCAGCAACTACCAAGCATACCTAAATCTCCACTTACATAAAATATCTATAAGGGTCATCTATACACAAGGCGACAGCATCTTAATGAAAATATTAGTAGGCAACAAGCAGGATTTCATAGATGACATTCAGCTGTGACCCACATCCTTACTATCTCATTTCTGGCTGAAAGATACAGAAAACAGAATATTTTATTGGGCTTATTGTTGCTGATTGTGAAAAAGTATTCTGAATGGCAGAAGAAAATACCAGCTGTCTTATAAGATGTCTACCATCCACATAATCAATAAGGATTCATTGGAAAATTAACAAAAGAAATAAATAACCCTATGCAATGAACCTCTGATAATAAACGTCATATGAGGCATAAAGGGATGAGATATATGTTCACCAAAAGTATTCACCACTGTGATGGAGATCTAGCACAAAGGCCAGGAAGGACTTCTTATGTATGATAAAGATGCATTGTTTTGATTGCATCAACTCCAAGATATTATAGAACTCCCTTTTGGACATCCATAAATACTTCAAGGAATTTGTCTTGTCCATCCACACAGAAGAGACCAAATGGATGAAGAACTGAGGTGCTAATACGGACAGACAACGAACTTGACCCAGAGGTGCAAAAGAGATTGTTTTCGTGATTATGAAGTTAACTCCAATAATTCCATGACAGCAAAGACCTACCTTTTCAATAAAATGCATTTTACAAGACAAGGAACACCATTGTCTCAGAAGATGAGTGTTACACAGTGGGAAATGACAAGGCTTTTATGATAGATAAGAATAGAATACAACACATAATCAATAAGGAGATCAGAAGAAAGGAAGGTATAAAGGATGGCATCAGGGAGTTGCATGGAAGAAAGAGAAGATGGGCTGGTCAAGTAGCAAGAGTGAAGGATGACAGTCAGACAGCCAGAGGGCTTATGATATCAGAAGAAATTAACAAAGACCTCAGCATGCTGAGTGAATCCTCTGTGGTGAACTTTTGGGAAGACAGGGACAAAAGTCACACAAGATGGGCAGGCATGACTGGATTGTAATCTACATTATTGGAAGGAAATCCTGACTTTATGAAAATATAGCTCATTTGAATATGTGACATATCTCAAAATATGACATTGAGATTTCCCTTTTTTTATGATTTTCTTTTTTGGCAAGGCAATCAGGATTAAGTGATTTGCTCACTTTCGCAACTAATAAGTATTAAGTTACTGAGGTCAGATTTGAACTCAAGTGCTCCTGACTCCAGAGCCAATGCTCTCTCCATTGGGCCACGTAACTGTCCCCTTTTTGTGATGTTTTTCAAGAAAACGTAGTCATTAGATTATAAATTCACATCCTATCTTTGACTTTAGTATTGTCACAATTGAAATTAAGGTAAATTGAGGCACAAAGTTCTGAGCACATTCATTGGTAAAGCTAGCAGTTGCCAATAAAAGAGGATGTTAGCTCCTCAGCAAACCAAAAAGACCCTGAAGGAATGCTGACAGATCTATTTTTTTTTTTACATTCTTTTAAAAAATTTTTATTTATTTATTTTTAATTTTAAGCTTTAAATTTTAAGTTTAAATTTTTTCCCTGAGCCACTCCATCCCCAAGAAGGTCTGCAATCTGATATAAGCTTTACATATACATTGCTATTAAACATATTTTCACATTTCTTATGTTGTATAGAAGAATTATAACAAATGGGAGAAACCATGAAAAAGAAAAAAACAAAACAAAAAGAAAATAGTCTGCTTCTCTCTGTATTTAGACTCCACAGTTCTTTCTCTGGATGTGGATAACATTTTCCATCATGAGTCCTTTGGAAATGTTTTATGTCTTTCCATTGCTGAGAAGGGCTAAGTCTATCAAAATCAATCATTGCAGACTATGGTTATTACTGTATACAGTCTTCTCCTGGTTCTGCTCACTTCACTCAGCATCAGTTCATGTAAGTCTTTCCAGGTTTTTCTGAAGTCCACCTACTCATCATTTCTAATAGCACAATAGTATTCCATTACATTCATATACCACAACTTGTTCAGCCATTCCCCAACTGATGAGCATCCCCTCAATTTCCAGTTCTTGGCCACCACAAAGAGAGCTGCTATAAATATTTTTATACATGTGGGTCCTTTTCCTATTTCTGTGATCTCTTTGGGATAAAGTCCTAGAAGCAGTATTGCTGGCTCAAAGGGTATACACATTTTATAGCGCTTTGAGCATAGTTCCAAATTGCTCTCCAGAGTGGTTGGATCAGCTGACAGCTCCACCAGCAATGAATTAGTTTTCCAACTTTCCCACATCTTCTATAACATTTATCATTTTCCTGTTTTGCCGTGTTAGCCAGTCTGATAGGTGTGATGTGGTGCCAGAGTTGTTTTGATTTGCATCTCTTTAATCAATAGTGATTTAGAGTATTTTTTTAATATGACAGTAGATTGCTTTAATTTCTTCCTCTGAAAACTGCCTCTTCATATCCTTTGACCATTTATCATTTGGGGAATGACTTATATTCTTGTAAATTTGACTTACTTCTCTATATATTTTAGAAACGAGGTCTTTATCAGAGACACAAGTTGTAAAAATTCTTTCCCAGTTTTCTGCTTCCCTCCTAATCTTGGTTGCATTGGCTTTGTTCAAAAGCTTTTCAATTTAATGTAATCAAAATTATCCATCTTGCATTTCATAGTGTTCTCTACCTCTTGTTTGATCGTAAATTCTTCTGTTCTTAAATCTGACAGATAAATTATTCCTTGCTCCCCTAATTTGTATATAGTATCGGCCTTTATATCTAAATTGTGTACCCATTTGGACTTTTTTTGGTATATGGTGTCAGATGTTGGTCTATGCCCAGTTTCTGCCATACTGTTTTCCCAGAAGTTTTTCTCAAATAGTAAATTTTTATCCCAGAAGCTGGAGTCTTTAGGTTTCTCAAACAATAGATTACTATAGTCATTGACTATTGTGTCTTGTACCTAACCTATTCCACTGATCCACCCCTCTATTTCCTAGCCAGTACCAAGTGGTTTTGATAATTGCTGTTTTATAACACAATTTAAGATCTGGTATGGCTAGGCCACCTTCCCTAGCATTTCTTTTCATTAATTCCCTTGATATTCTGGACCTTTTGTTCTTACAGATGAATTTTTATGTGATTTTTTTGTAGCTCTACAAAATGATTTTTTGCTAGTTTGATTGGTACAGCACTGAATAAGTAAATTAATTTAGATAGAATTGTCATTTTTATTATATTACCTTGGCCTACCCATGAACAACTGATGTTTTTCCAGTTATTTAGATCTGACTTTATTTGTGTGAAAAGTGTTTTGCAGTTCTCTTCATGTAGTTACTGGGTTTGTTTTGGCAGGTAGATTCCCAAGTGTTTTATAATGTCTACAGTAACTTTAAGTGGAATTTCTCTTTCTATCTCTTGATGTTGGTTTTGTTTTTTGGTTTTTTTTAGTAATATATAGAAATGCTGAGGATTTATGTGGGTTTATTTTATATCCTGCAACTTTGCTGAAGTTGTTTATTATTTCAAGTAGTTTTTTTACTTGATTCTCTAGAATTCTCTAAGTATATCATCATATCATCTGCAAAGAGTGATAACTTAGTTTATTCTTTGCCTATTCTAATTACTTAAATTTCTTTTTCTTCTCTTATTGCTAAAGCTAACATTTCTAGTACCATATTGAATAACAGTGGTGATAATGGACATACTTGTTTCACCCTTGATCTTATTGGAAATGCGTGTAGCTTATCTCCATTACATATAATGCTTGCTGATGAGTTTAGGTAAATGTTCCTTATCATTTTAAGGAAGGCTCCATTTATTCTTGTGCTCTCTAGTAGTGTTTGTCCTTCATTTTCAAAGAGGGTGACGGTGTCAGGGAAATGATGACATGACTTTCAGTTGACTTTAATTTGAGTGAGAGAGGGCTATGCAAGGTCACCAACCTCACTTTCTCCTCCAGAGCCATCTGGATCTAATGACCAGGCATTCATCGGGATGACTGGAGATGACTCAGGATGCAGTGGGAGGCCCTGGCCTTTTTAGACTAAGGCCTTTTCAAGTACTCAGAGTTCTCCCTCCAGAAGAAGGTAAATTTTGACAGCCAAGCGCTCTCCAGTGTTTTTAATAGGAATGAGTATTGTATTTTGTCAAAAGTTTTTTCTGCTTCTATTAAGATAATAATATGGTTTCTGTTAGTTTTGTTGTTGATATGATCAATAATGCTGATAGTTTTCCTAATACTGAACCAGCCCTGCATTCCTGGTATAAATCCTATCTGATCAAAGTGCAT
>JAQQSV010001943.1:0-21046 GCA_028646515.1 Pseudochirops corinnae
ACTCTAATTCTGAAGGAATTATTCTCTTCAGGAAGCTTTTGAGATTCTTTTTCCATCTGGGCAAATTCAACTTTTTAAGGCATTCTTCTCCTCATTGGCTTTTTGGGCCTCTTTTGCCATTTGTGTTCATCTATTTTTTAAGGCGTTATTTTCTTCAGTCAGGTTGTTGACTCTCTTTTCATGATTTTCTTGCATCGTTCTCATTTCTCTTCCCAATTTTTCTTCCACTTCTCTTATTTGATTTCCAAAATTCTTCTTAAGCTAATCTCTGGCTTATAAGCAGTCTATATGTTTCTTGGAAGCTTTTGGTGTGGGAGTTCTGACTGTGTTGTCTTCCTCCTGTTCCATGCTTTCATCCTTTTTTTCCTCAAAGAAGGAATCTAAAGTCTGGTTGCTGTTCTTACTTTGCATCCTTTGCCTGCTTATGTTGTTGCCAGTCAATTAACCTGACTTTTTAGGTCTGTGGAACTCTGCTTCCAGAGGGGAAAGCTCTGTACCAGATCGCTGAGGTTTTCACAGCTGCTGGAGCTATTAGGAGGCTGCTGCAAACCCCACCAGCTTTGGCTCACTGAAAATGCACGCCAGGACCACCACCTGAGACCACAATCTGGATCCAGGCCACTCAATGCAAGAGCACATAGCCTCTGAATGATTGCTTGGCCTCCCTGCAGTCTGCAGGCCAGGAACTCAGAAGCAGCCACATGGAGGCAGCTGCAGGGCTATAGCTTCTGTTACTTCCTTGCCCTGGAGGAAGTTTGGCCAGACCACTTTTATCCCTCAAATTTAGCTGAGTTCCACTGATCTTTCACTTTATCCTTGTTTCTTAAGGGTTGATAATTCTGGAAACTGCCACAGCTGCCGCTGATCCACTCTCCTAAAGGCTCCAGCTGTGGCTTCTCCTGGACATCCCAGGGCCAAGCTGTGGTTTCAGGCTGGGCTGGTTTCGGCTCCCAGAATGCTGCGATGAGCCCTTCCTGCCGATCTCCTTCATTGGGAGATGTGTTTTTCTGTATTTTTCTTAATTTTGGAGCCTAAAATTTATTTAGAGTCATATTTTATGGGTATTTAAGGTGGTTATTTGGGAGCTGCGAAATCTTGTTGCTTCTATGCTGCCATCTTGGCTCTGCCCCCAATATGATTTTCTTGTTGATATGTGTACATTAGACTCTACTTCAGATTGCTGTGCACTTTCAAAGCTTTTCCCATCAAGTTTAGTGTACCCTCTTTGCTCCTTTCCATCTCATGGAATGCCTAGCTCCATTCTAACCCCATATCAAGTGCTAACTTTTCCAAGAGACATTTTATGATCTCCCATAATACTTAAAAGTTTCATCCTGAAATTACTTTTATTACTTTGATACCAATTTTCTATCCATCTGTCTATCTATCTATCTATCTATCTATCTATCTATCTATCTATCTATCTCTTTCCCATCCAGTAAAAGTTTTTTGAAGGCACAGACTGTTCTCATTTCTGCCCTTGTATTTCTGACACTTAACCTAACATCTGTTATATACTTTTTAAATGCTTATTGTAATATATTGAATTATAAAAGTTTAAACTTGGAGGGGGGAGATATTTGGAATAGATAGAACTAGAAAGGCCAGTCACCATATCCTATCTAGTCCAAAAAGTGTGCTAAGCATTAATAAAACATTTTTATTGAGTAAGACAGAATGGTGTGATAGAAAGAGAACTGAACTTGAAGTCACAGGGCTTAAGTTTGAATCCTGACTCTGACATTTATTATCTGTGTTACCTTGGACAAATCTCTGAAGGTCTCTAGATCTGAGTTCCCTCATCTTTAAAATAAAAGGAGTTAGAGTGATCTCCTATTCCTTTGGATCTCTTATCCTGTGAACTGAAAAATAAAGTATTGTAGAGACACTCAAAGTCAAATAAATAATGGTAACTTACTGGTTATAACATTTGGCAATGGAACTTGAAGGATGTTTAAATTGTTGCAATAGTGCCCAAAACCAAGAACTGGAAGGGCTACAGATTGATCTGACACAGTCCTGTTTAAAACTGAGATATAACCCAAACAAGATCCATTTCATCTAAATTTCATCTAGACAGATGTCACAAACCTGGAGAATGAAGGTATCCCATGCACTCAACCTTGAGCCCCACCATTCACTTCCATAAAACATTTTGAAAGATTCCTGTGCAATTCTGTGTAGTAAAATTTAACAGCATTCATTAGGGATTAGAGAGATGCTCAGACAAGAAGGGAAGTTGTTAGATGCATTACAATATATGATCTAAAAATACTCAATTCAGGGACATTGATTGCAAACATGTCTTAAATTTAAAAAAAAAACAACTTTAAGCTCTATTTCCACTTCTCCTGCCTTATCGTAGGAACGAAAATTTTACATGTATTTTAATTCACAAATTCAGGGCTATTCTATCCATGACTTAAATTGAGAAGTCTGGCGCTGATTGGACATGAAAGGAAAGACAGTTTTCAAGACAACGTTACAGTTGAGGGGAAATAAACGATAATATAGCTCAAGTTAAATGTGCAAAGAATAAAGTCTTCTTTGTTTAAAAACAAAAGCAATTGTTTGTTATATGCTAATTAACTTTTTAGTGTATCAAGAACCATTGAACCATTTTATGCCCTAATGGTAGCTAAGACGGCAAATAATAATCATAACAATAATAATAAGCTTTTATTGACCACTTTAAGGTCTGAAAAGTGTTTTTCAAATATTGTCTAGTTTTATCCTCACAACAACTCTGACAGGTAAATGGCTATTATTAACCCCATTTTAGAAATAAGGAAACGCAGACAGAGATTCAGTCATTTGCACAGGGTCACAAACCTAGGTCTGAGGAATGATTTAAACTTGGGTTATAGTTGCAGAGCAGGTGCCAGTTGATACTGGTAAATAACTCAAAATCTTATTTAAAAAAATGTTGAAAACTATCTTTACATGTAATTGGAGGGAAAAAACCCACTATTTAGGAAAAAAACAAAAACAAAAATACTTCTTACCAAAGGTTTCTATGCCGATAAAATCCCATATACCATCCAAAAGAAAAAAAAAATATATATATATATAATCACTGAATTTGCATTCAGATACATTTAAAATCACAAAATCTCCCTATTAGAAGCATAGTTCAACTTGTATCTGAAAAATTGCCTTCTATAACAATTCAAATAACCATTCAGCATCTTCTAGAAAAAAAATTAGTAGGAGAGAACTTGCTGCTTCTTGTAGCTACTCATTCTGCTTTAGGGTAACTCAGATTCCAGAACTCTTAAGGCTTTTGTGTCATGGACTTCTATGAAAATAAAAAAAGTCTATGTATCTCTTTTCATATGGGGCAATCTCTAGGTTGAACTAGGCATAAGAGTGGTCATGAAATAAGCTAGTAAATGAAAGCTAAATCTGGATTGAGTAGTCATATTTAAAAGAGTTGAAAATTAAGGAACATCAAGGGACCAAGAAACTTGGGTTGAATCTTCAAGAAATATATAGGGAGCCTCTATTAAACTACTAAAAATACAATTTGACACATCTATTTAACTTTCATTTTACTTAATAGAACCAAAATGATAAATATTATTCCATCGCTAATGTAGAATGGACTGACAGTGAAAGTTTAAATAATTCTATCCTGATATTTACTTTGTCTATCACTGGAATTGAGACCTCTAGGGAAATAAATGGTCAGCACCCTCTGTTTACAATGGTGCACAAAGTACTTGAATAAATAGTAATTTTTGGATGATTTCATTTTCTCACTTCAACAATCATGAACCTATACTTCCAAAAACAGCAGATTAAATAAGAATACCTGACTTTGATCATGTGATAGATGATTAATTGGATCTCTTTTATTCCAATGTGGTTTAATCAGTTTGATATGATTCCATAGGGTTTATGATTATAAGTTCTATCTGTTAGGCCCCAGAGCTGTGAACTACACATTATAAATTCACTTGCTTAATCATATGAAGCTAACTAGAGGACATCCACCCTTGTTTTTCTTTTTTATGGTGACCAACCTCAGCATGGCTGAAGTAATTCAATGACTTGAAAGTCCCCCAACTATTTTTGCTGTGCCTCTGTCCCCCATCATCCCTCTATTGCCCAATATGGAGAGATGGCCAAGATCACTTGACAAACAAGTGGCTTTATTTGTTGGTCAGTGGCCTACCTGTCTACTGGCCCATTGAACAATGTTGATGTTTTGATACCTGTTTATCAGCCCAGCCTATGAGTCTGCTTATTGGCTTGGTAGGACCTCCTGAAAGGTCAAGATAAGTCTGTTAGGTCCACTAATCAGCTTATTTGCCAACCAAAAAGATTCTGCACTTTGAGTAGACCCTCCTGGAGGATCAATGCCAAGATTTGTCAATCAGTAAGACTTTATATTTTGCCGTGCCTCTTCTGTATTACCTGGTTACCAAGCATTATAAAACTAAGTCCCTGGAGGAAGGCGGCATCTCAGATCATGAAAATCTGAGGTCTGCTTCATTAGAGGATCCTTTAATAAAAGGCTATTGGCTTGGAGCTCTACCTCAGTTTCTTTCATTGTAGAATGGACAATTTTGGACCCCACAGTCAAAATAAACTGATTTCTCTAACTTCAGTTAGTTTTCCCATCTCAGTTGTTGAATTTTGTATAGTACATGTGGATTTCATTGTTTTCTCTCTTTTTTTCTTATTTTGTGTGCTTTTTAAAAAAAGAATGGATGTTGCTTTAAGGAAACATGTAAAAGGTGTTGCTCTTAGAAATTTAATTTCAATGACTCTAAAGACTTTATAGAAACTATTTATGTGTGAAGTTATGTTTTGAGGATTATTTTGTCCTACAATTTAATAGGTTCATTCTTATTAAAACACAAAGCAAAGTGTAACTTAAAAGAAAAAAAAGGCCGGAAATTGAGAAAGTATGGATGAAAGATGAAAACCAGCCTAAAAAATGCTGAGAAAGCAAGCAAAGAACTTAGTAGGTACCTGTAAGCTGGAGCAGTTATTACTGACTTTTACAGAACAAAAATATAGTTTTCTTAAAGTTGAAAGAACAATGAGAAGATCAATTAAAAGAAAATAATAAAGAGCTGCTAACTATTGATATGAAGAATTAATGATTGTCATGTACAAAGACCTATTTTTAAATAGGCATGTATGTGTATATGTATATATGTATATATACACACATATACATGCACATACATGTCTATATATACACACATATGCATGCATGTGTAAGAAGGAGAGAGAGAAAAATATGGACAATGTCAGAATTGATTTTGCTTTATTATCCATGTTGGCAACATGTATAGTATTTTGAATTTTACTTTTATTTACATTATATATGTGTAAACAAATTTATATATTTACTTATGCTATGTCATTTAAAATTATATTACACTATATTCTATTCTATTGTATTTCATCATATCATATCATATAAGTTTATAAATAAATATATGTTTATATTAAACAGATTTATGTTTATATTATTTTTCTTGTTTCTTAAGGTGAGTAAGAGGGGTGACAGGGCAGGATGGGAAGGAAGTGGGAAGGGAGAGAAGATAGATCTTCATTCATTAAAATATAATATTAATCATAGCAACAACAATAAAACTATAGGCTATAATCAAGTCTAGACATGAAAAGTGGACTGTTTACACGTTTAATATTCAATGTGATAAAATTGCACTATATTCTATTCTATTGTATTTCATCATATCATATCATATAAATTTATAAATAAATATATGTTTATATTAAATAGATTTATGTTTATATTATTTTTCTTGTTTCTTAAGGTGAGTAAGAGGGGTGACAGGGCAGGATGGGAAGGAAGTGGGAAGGGAGAGAAGATAGATCTTCATTCATTAAAATATAATATTAATCATAGCAACAACAATAAAACTATAGGCTATAATCAAGTCTAGACATGAAAAGTGGACTGTTTACATGTTTAATATTCAATGTGATAAAATTGTGAGGAATTAAATGACACATGTCAAAATATTATTCGTTCAATACCAAAACATGTAAAATCAATGATTGCAGGAAAAAGAGGACATGCTGAATATTAAACATTTTTAAAGATGTAAAAAATTATAAGGTTTAATATATATCCATAAATATAATTGTTTTACTGTGTCCCAGTTAATTGCCATACCACTATAGAAGGGGATACGAGGCAAGGCAAAGCAAGAAGTACGTATTGAGTTCTTATTATATGTGTTAAGCACTGGAATATATATATATATATAAGCAAAAAAATCCTAACCCTCAAGTTTCTAGCATTCTAATGGGGGAGGGGAGAGAAAACTAAAAAGTGGCAAGGTGAAGAGAACAAGGGAGATCTTCATACAGAAACATGGGGTCAAGGTCCACAGACTCAAAAGCAGAGCCTGGAGAAGAAAGAAGGATGGGTGACCTGGCATGGCACTCTCCCCAGAGTGAAGGCCTCTGGAGGAAATTTGTTGTCATTTGGTCCTATCAGTTGTGTTCAACTCTCTAATCCCATTTGGGGTTTTCTTTACAAAGATATTAGAATGGTTTGCCATTTCTTTCTCCAACTTTTTTTTACAGATGAGGAAACTCAGGTAAATAGGGTTAAGTGGCTTGTCCAAGATAAAATAGTAAGTGTCTGAGGTGGGATGTGAACTCAGGTCTTTCTGACTCCAGGCCAAGGTGTTCTATCCACTATACTACCTAGAGGCTCTTCAGGAGCCTCTCAACAACAGGAAAAGGAGGCCAACATGGTGCAAAGATGTTCTAGAGTAGGAAGAAAACTGAGGCACAATGTAGTCATAAAAAAAGAATGAGATTTCATGGTTTTGTTAGATGATTCTATGAAGAAGAAATTCTGTTTTCAGGATGCAGAGGAAATTCAGGGTGCCCATTAGGTTTCTGTATGCTCCACAGTTTGTGGTTTTGCAAGGGGTATTTTTGTGAGGCTGGTGGGTATCCTCAGGGTTATAGACTATTTTCTGCAAATTCCCAGGCATGGTGTATCAGCAAAACTTGCCTAGAAGCATGATTGTATCTCTGGTTACATCTTTGCTTAGGATAGTCAGGCAAATGAAGATTAATGAAATTGAAAAGCAAAGGAAAGAAGAAAGATGAAAACTCAATCTACTACCATGTACTAGTAGATACTACTAGGTATCTACCAAACAGGCTGCTTTTTGATTGATTCAGGAGATGTTTGTCTTTGTTAATGCATGACTAGAACTCAATTGATCTTGTCTAAAGTAGTTCAAATAGTTTGCAAAAAAGAGACAAGGATCTTGAGCTAGCTGTCCTATTCTTGAGTTTAAATGTTTTCATCATACAGATGTCAACACTTAGGTCAAAATGTAACAGGTCTCTTTTTTTTTTTGAGGGGTAAAGGCAAGGCAATTGAGGTTAAGTGACTTTCCCAAGGTCACAGAGCTAGTAAGTGTCAAGTATCTGAGGCTGCATTTGAACTCAGGTCCTTTTGATTCCAGAACCAGTGCTCTATTCACTGTGCCACCTACCTGCCCTGAAACAGGTCTCTTGAAAGGAAGTGAAAAAATCTGAATTCAGGGATAGAGAGAAAAGTTCAAGGATAGAATTTCATGGATCAGAAAGAGAAAAGAGGACTGTGACTCATATTTTGCCAATTTCCAAGAGACTATGAATTTTCATATCACCCTTCATTTTAAATATTCTGAAGTAATTTAAAAGATTTTCTCTAAGTACTATGCAAAGACATGCCTCAAATGAGGTGAAAAAATATTAATAGATGATATAGGAAAACCTGACTCCTTTGCCATGTGTCATGTGAATAATATCTTCATGAAATAGACATTGTGGGAATTTAGAAGATTTTACATGGTAAATTCCTTGATTCTCTGTTTATCTCTGAGTTGGATTTAGAAGATTATGAGTCCTAAGAGGCTTTGTAATAGGGCTAGCCCCAGGCTATATGGTAAAGGAGAAACATAGCATCTCAGAGTTGGAATATACCTCAAAGGTATTAAATATTCATCTGCTGCCAGAGCAGGATAACTCTTGATAACACAATTCTCCCTCCCCCCACCCCAGTCATACTGTCTCCCTCAGAACACTTCCCAAGGCAGCCCATTCTATTTTCAACAGTTTTAATTATTAGGAGATTTTCCCTTATGTTAATTCAAAACCTGCCTCTCTGCAATTGCTGCTCTTTATTTCTAGTTCTGCTCTCAGAGGTGAAATAAAACAAATCTAAAAATAATAATTTTTATATATAAGTAATGTGAGAATTTGCTTGATTATACATATCTGTTATTGAGAAATTGTTTTTCAAATTGTTTTTAATTATGAGTGTTGGAGGGAAAGAAACTATATTTCTTTTAATTAAAAATTGGTGGAGGAGTACTGCAAGTATTGCATGAATCTTCACATGAAGTCACTCTAGTGTTAGTTTAATTTAATTGTTTTAGTCAATTTTCAGAGATTTCTTATGTAATAGAGATAATCTGTAAATGTCTATAATATAAAAATAAAACATATGAATATTTTTTTAAATGTTAAACTCTCAGTTCTTATCTGCTTAAAACTATCCCTAAATAAGGATCCTCTTTGCTGAATCCTTAACAAATGTTCTGATTAGAGACCATACAATGGGAAACTCATAACATGATGATTCCCATTCTACTTTTGGACTGAAATAATTGTTAGGACAATTTTTTTTTTCCTTCCCCTTATTATGAAATCAAAATCTGTTTTCTAGAACTTACAATTCATCATTCTTAATTCTAACCTGGCACAGAAAGAATCAACTAATGTCATAGTCTGGATTTGAACCAAAGTCTACTCACTTCAGACCCATATGTTCTCCCTTACTACACCAGACTGCTTCCATTTGTCAATGTCTTTCCTAAAGTGTGATGTGCAGAACTGAACATATCCTTCCAGATATGGCTGATGGGGGCAGAATATAATGAGACTATAAATTTCCTCCTGTTGAATACTCTATTGAAGTTAGTACTGCCCTAATTCCTTTTGCAAAGCCTTCCTCCTAGGTCAACAGTTTCTAAAGTAGCTGTGCTGTGTGTTGTAACTAAAGTATGATACCCTCAGTTAGGTATCCTACCCTACACTAAGGTATATGTTGGTAAAAACTGAAAACATTTCTTCCATAGGTATTTAAATCCGAACAAAGTGTGTTTGAACACTGAAAAGCCAATGAGGTGCGAAAAAACAAATCTCTTTAATATAAAACAGATGAAGTGGAGCAAAGATGGAGAAGTATAGGCTCAGACCCAGGTAGACTTTCCAAATATTCCTCTCCAAAATTTTAAAAATAATTCTTCAAATCAAATTTTGGAGTAGCAAAGCCAACCAAAGATCAGAGGGAGATATTTTTTCCAGCCTGAAGCACCTTAGGAGAGTCTCAGGAGAGGTCTATGACACTGGCGTGAGTGGACTCAGGCCTGGAGTGGCAGGAGCAGTAACTGTGGGCCTTAGAGGTAGCTGACAGCAGCAGCTTTAGGAACTCTCAGCCCAAAGACAGTAAGGAGGTCAGACAACTGGTGAGAAAGAGATTAAAAAAGGCCCTTTGCTGCTACTGGGTGCAGTTGGTGCTAATAGGCAAATCTATTATCCAAAAGAAGTCCTAGGTTGCAGTTCCAGAATGAAGAGGAGGGCTTGTCATCAAGCACAAGGTAACAGAAGCTCTGGTCACAGTCCAAATCCAAGACAAGTGCTAGCATTGGTAAATGCAGGGGAGCCAGGGCTCTTCCTGGGTAAAGAACAGAGCATAGACCAGGAGAGCAGTGATGACCCTCTCTCCCAGGATAATACCACCTTGGAAGCACTGAAATTTTACAGATTCCACCCCCCCCCCCCATCACTGAACTAGCTCTGAAAACAATACCAGAAAAAAACCCTGAAACTTGGCAGAATGCCTCCTCAACCCCAAGTGAACAGAGCCCTTCTTTAATATAAATTTTAAAGTGAAGAAATCAGCTGGGAAAAGAAGCAAACAAGAACAATAATAATTTGACCATAAAAAGCTACTATAGTGACAGAGAACACCATGATAGGGAGGGAGGGAGAGGATCTATAACTTAAAATTTAAAAAGAAAAGCATGTTTAAAATAAATTAATAATGAGAAAAGAAGAAGGCAGGTGACATAAAATAGATGAGGAAGCAGGGTTTGTGACTTGCCCAGGGTCTCAGAGCTGGTAAGCATTTGAGAGAAGATTTGAACTCAGGTTCCTGGTACCAGGAGGTCTATACTCCATTCACTGCACCACTTAGTTACTAAATGTTACTATCTATGCTGTGGGACATCAGAAATTTTTCATCCTTCATTTAAAGGCTATACCAATAAGGTACAAAAAAACTACCATTTTAAAAATAACTTTGTTTTGACATTATTATACATTTTAATATAGTCCCTACAGAATTTTCCCTCATAACAACCACAAAAAAATACAATGAAGCCAAAAAAAGTGACCCTGTAATCATCTCTATCACTATATGAAGCATTCTATACCTGTAACCTACCACATTTCTTGCTGAAAGGGTCAATATTATTTTCAGTATTCACATGAGGCATGAAGAATGTCTTGCCATGGCATCATCATATTTAGGAGTGAGAAAATGAGAAAAGTCCATGGAACTTTTGTATTGAGAAAAAAATTAAAAAGGGAAAAGTTATATTTAAGCAATACTCTAGTTTTATGAGTTTATTTTTTTCCTTGAAAAAAGTAAGAGGGGGGAGAAAATGAATGAATAATTCTGACATTTTCAAAAATTCAAATCGAAATTTAGTTCTGCAGAGCACATCTTAGAAAAAAATCTGACCTTGAGAAATTTTGTTTTGTGTAGTGTTTTATAGCTTGGATATATGCTTAGCTTGGAAATATAGGTATTAAATTAGAAAATGCTTTATGTGGCATTTCTCTTCCCAGCTTGCCCAGGAAAAGCAAAATACTGGCTTGCTTTCTGTATTAATTAAACTTTTCCAGAACTATGTAGATAATGCCTTTTATTTGATCTGGAGGTATTTCATGCTCCTAAACCACACTGTGGATTTTCCTTAAGGATACACATATCAGCTATCATCTAAGAAATGGGGAAAATGTTGTGTTTTAACTTGAAATGTTTCCTTTCTTAGGATTTGTTTAATGCATTTTTCTTTAACTTTTATATTCAGAGACTATAAACTAAATATACATGAATCATATGCTATTTTGGCCTCATTTTTGTGGCCAGAGAAGCCCAGCAGAGCATAAAGAATGGGTGGAGTTAATTACCAAACATTTTTTTCCATAGCTCATGGAGAAGAAGGCAAGTCACTCAATTTCTCAGAGACTCAGTTTCTTCATTTGTAAAATCAGGAACTGGATAAAATTATTTCTGTAGCTCCTTCTTGAACTGTGACTTTGTAATATAAGGCTCATAGAAATCTCAACACATGGCAGGAATCTGCATGGGGGCTAATTGCCAGAAGACTGGAGCATTCAGGGACATAACTGTGCACAATTGGAATGGGTATCCTGTCTTTGGAAGAGACTCCACCCACAAGATTTGTAGCTCAAAACATAAAGGAATATTCCAGATGGAAAGTTCTTAACTAACTCCCCAGACCTTAAAAACCCAAAGCTATTCCTATAATCACAGGTGCTATTCAGGGGACAGTAAGGTGTTCTTCTCCAAATATCCAGTTTTGTTGTATAATCTTGGTTTCCTTCATCCAGACCTCAAGGAGTACATATATTTGTTCACGTTTCCTTTAACAATCTCATCAGGGTACTTTGGCTGTTCCCCCGATGGAGTTCAACTACTCACTGAAGCAACATGTCCTACGAAATTCTTAGTCACATCTTTTGAAATCTTCTATACATGGTCTACTTAATGAGCCAAAGCATTCTCTCTGGTTCTTTTACTATTTCATGGATACTAGTGTTGCCCTCAGGCCATCCATTTGTTACTCTTCACTCTCCCTGTGTATACAGTCCACTAGCTTTTCCGCCCTGCCAATCATGTGTATCCCTCATGATGTCCTTAAAATTTATGATTTCTTTTTAGTTTTTTTGGTTTTTTTTAACTTTAATATCACCTGTATTTTCTAATATGCCACTTTTTCCCTCTCCCAAAATATTAAAAAAAAAAAGATATTTGAAGTTGAAAATTTATCCTATGAGGAAATTTGAAATTTAGCCCATAGGTAGTAGGAAATAGGCAATGTCATTCCACTATTAAACAATGATGAAAAAGTAAAAACAAAAACAAATAAAAAACAGTTTCAGTGTGAAATTAACCAAAAAAAAATGGTGATGTCTTTTATGCTGCTTCACTTATACAAAGCATCATTGGCAAAATCAAGAACTCTACTTACCCTCTCTGCCCTCCATCGTGCTGGTTTCCATTTTACTTTGGGTTCCTTAGAATTTACTTTTTCTTTGAGATCATATTATTCCACAATTCAAAGTCATTTACCATGAGGAAGCATGAATGATGAGAAAGATGGACTTTTGTAGCAGATAGCTTGAAAAGGTCATGCAATTTTCTAAATTCAATGCAAACTTCTCTTCACTTATTCAGTTCTCTCTCTCTCTCTCTCTCTCTCTCTCTCTCTCTCTCTCTTTTCTCTCTCTCTCTCTCTCCCTCTGTGTGTGTGTGTGTGTATGTGTATGTAATACTGCATGGGACATGGCAAGTACTGGATAAATATTCTTTGAATTTGTTGGATTGCTTAAATCCAACCACCAAAAAGAAAATCTTTCAAATTACCAAACACTTCTACTGATGGAAATACATTTAATTATTTGTCTATCTTATTTCATTTGTGCTTTATTTTTTTGGCTCTGCAATGTCTCACAGCCTCAAATGTATCAATAATCAATTGATTATTGTTTGGAAAGCACTGTGAGGCTCAAAAACAAGGGTTTTATGTTCTAAGTGATATGATCTAGATCTACAGATAAGAGGCAATGTGCCATAGCAGATGGAAAACTGGACAGGAAGTCAGGAAAACTTGAGTTTGAATCCTGCCTCAGATATTTAATAGATGTGTAGCCCTTAGTGAGTGAAGGAATCCCTTTAAGTCTCATGCATAAGAAAGAGATTAATAATAGCACTTACCTCACAGGGTTTACATGAGGATCAAGTTAAATAATATATGTACAGTGTTTTGCAAAGCATAAAGAATTATATAAATTCATGCTACTATTATAATATTAAATTAAATATTAACATGTAACTATATTACAATTATGTCAATACACAGCCAATTCCAAATTAATGTTTCTATTAAAAAGGTATAGTAATACAAGGATGAAATAATGATTTGTGTGGATAAGGAGGGTCAGGGAAGGCTTCAAATGAGTCAGGATTTAAGGTAAGCCCTGAAATATAAATGATGATAAAATAAAAATAATAGGTGAAGAAGAGCAGGGAGAGCATTCCAGTTGGGGGGATGGTATGAACAAAGGAATGGAGGTGGTAGAGGGTGTGTGTGTGTGTGTGTGTGTGTGTGTGTGTGTGTGTGTGTAGAAATAGACAGACAGATAGATAGATAGATAGATAGATAGATAGATAGATAGGTAGATAGATAGATAGATAGATCAATCATACTATACAAGATGCTCAGGAACATTGCCTAAATGGCAAAGGCAATTAGTCTACTATAGCTTCTGTCAACCCTCTCTCATACGTTCTAGTAAACTCAGATAAAGTCCATACTAGTCTTTAACATCCACTAACTGACATTTTCTTTAGACCCTTTAGAACCTTCCTCTATTATTAATGAATACCTATTCATCTTAGAGTCCTTTTTCATATCCCTTACATCTTCTTGCACTTGTTCAAAATCAGCTTTCTCCTAAAGACACCATATCCCCTCAGCACTTTGTCCAAAGCTGGTTGAATCTTCTCACACAGCCCTTAGCACACAGTCCAAGAGAGGCAGATAATTTCACTTCCATTGTCAATCAGAAACCACAACATTTCTTTTATCACTTTATCTTATCCAGATAGAGCAGTTACTCCTTACTCTCATCTTTAGGTTAGAGGCAACTAAGAGGTATAATAGAAAACATGTTGGGCTTGGAGTTAAGACAACTTGATTTCAAATCTTGTTTAAAATACTTACTAGCTGTGTTTCCTTTACAGTTAAATGGGAATAATAATAGCCCCTACCTTCCAGGGTTTTTATAAGGATCAAATGAGATAATGTTTTAAAGTACTTAGCATAATGCCTGACACAAAGTAAATAGTTTCTTAAAGAATTATTTTTTGCTTCCTCCCATATACATTCTATAGGCATGCTCAGAAACGTCAATATGAAGCCACTGAAATTGGATAGTTAAGATAATGCATAATTTCAGGAGTGGATAATTAAGATATATTGGAAGTTTCTCTTTTTTTGTGGGATTATGTCAATAATTCTCAATCCTTTTCTTATAATACTCCAAATTTTTCCGCTTAGCTTCAAAGGTACACACACAAAAAAATTTGAAATCAAAATTATATCCATTACATTAAAAACAAGGGCAGGAGCATCTTGAGAAGGCCACTTTCAGATGGGTCTTAAGTAAATGTAGGGCCCGATAAAATAATTTGGAATAATAAATCAGAAGATATTTAGTCAGAGATGAATAATTGTAGGAAGAACACAGAAATGAAGTCATAGCTACATCAAATCCACAGTAGATTATTCCACCAATACAACAGATAGAGGACATCTTATACCCTAAAGGAAACAATTTGTTATTTTGAAAACTGTCTCTAACTATTCTTACCAGTAAGACATCTTCACATCAAGTCAAGTCAACAAGCTTTTATTTTTTAAAATTAATTTAGTTAGTTTTCAACATTAATTTCCACAAGATTTTGAGTTAAAATGTTTTTCTTATCTCTCCCATACTCCCCCACCCTAAGATGGCAAACATATTGAATACCCCTTCCCCCAGTCTGCCATCTCTTATATTCTCCCCATTCTCCTCCCCTTACTTTCTTGTAGGGCAAGATGGATTTCTTTACTCCATTGCCTGTACATCTTATTTCCTGGTTGCATGTAAAGACAATTTTTAAAATTTGCTTTTAAAACTTTGAGTTTGAGAATTCTCTCCCTTCCCTCCTCACCCATCCCCACTGGGAAGACAAGCAATTCAATATAGGTTATACATGTGTAGTTATGCAAAATATTCCCATAGTAGTCATGTTGTGAAAGACTAACTATATTTCCCTCCATCCTATCCTGCCCAGCCCCCTTTTATTTTATTTTCTCCTTTGGCCCTGTCTCTTTTCAGAAGTTTAACAAGCATTTATTAAACAATTACTTTGTGCCAGGCACTGTGCAATACTCTGGGAATACAAAAAAGGCAAAATATAGACAATCAATAAACATTTATTAAATTCCTGCTATGTACTGGGCACTGTGCTAAGTGTTGAGGATACAGCAAAAAACAGTTCCTTATTTCAAGGAGCAATCTGTCTAATGGAGGAGACAGTTTGCAAACAATCACATGCAAACTTTATATGTCAAATAAATTGGAGATACTCTGAGTGGGAAGGGACTGAAATTGAGAAAGACTGGGACAAGCTTTTGGAAAAGTTGGGACTTTTAACTGAGATTTAAAGTAAATCAGGGAAGTCATACACAAAGATGAAAGAAAAGAGAATTCTAGCCACAGTGAAGAAGAGACAGTGAAAATTCCCAGAGTTAGGAAATTGAATGTCTTATGTGGGGAATAGCAAAGTAACCTTTGAAGTAGGGCAAAGCAATCTATTTCTTCTATGTCTCAGACAACTGATCTCTCTCATGCTTAGCCTTTCAGAACAAATTAGGATGTGGGTAAACTCAGTGATAGGTACTTGCTCAAAATAAAATGAACACAAGTTCCAAGATGAAATCACCATCAAGAGAGGAAAAAAATATATGTAGGGACTTTCTTTACCTCAACCAATAAATTCAGATAGATTACCCCACAGGGTCTTATAATGTAGAGAAAAGAAACTTGGAATGCAGTAGACTAAGGCTCATGTCTTGATTCTGTCTCTACCTGACTTGCTTAACCTTTCTATGTTTCCTCATCTGTAAAATGAAGATGTTTGATAAAATAATGACTAAAGTCCCTTCCAAACCAAAAATTCTTATTTCATGATACCTTGTGCCTAGAAGTATAGCTTTATAGCAGGAAGACCTACTTTTCAATGGTTAGCCTCTAACATAGGAGTTAGTCATTTCCCTTTGTCAGTACTACATAAATACTGAAAAACTTCAGTAGCAGAAACTCCATTAATGTCCTTTCAGTGAATGCTCTTTAAATGAAACACTGACATGATATTACAGTTTCAGAAATTTGGGGAATCATTTCATTACACTTCTGAGTTTCATCCAAAATGGTGGTAACTGAAAGTTGGCATCATCTGTTAAGCCATTTAGATGTTATAAAATGGATGTTTAGGGTCCAGTTCTTATTAGAGAATTGTTCAGGCCCTCCCACTCAGCATATTCCACTCAATTAGGCAGTTTATGGTTTTTGAAGCCCTGAACTAATACCCTCAGATGCAAAGAATGAGTAAAAGCAGTACCATTAAGGTACATGAGGTAAAAACCTGATGACTTAGTTCATTTTTGTTGCTTGAGGGAAAGATTTATTGAGTCAGATATTCCCAGGGCTTGAGCTTTTCCCTAGATATGTAATATGAAAGCTTTAGCAGTCAACCCTTTAGGCTACTGGAATACTGAAGTCAGCTCTTAATTAGCCACATCAACAGAGCAGAAGCAACAATAATCAAAAAACAGAAAACAGTGGAAAAAATAATTTATACATAATTTTGAAATTATTTTCCCTTTTTCCAATCCATTCCCTTCCCTAATGCATTTAGATAAACATTAAAATGAGTTCATATCTCCTGAGAAAACAGCACATTATTTGTGGGATGGCTCAGCAGGGAGTTGTTGTATATAGTACAGGGGAAACCAATCTGGTACGAGAAAATTTTCAGGGATAATACATTAAATTTATAATTGTATACAAGTGATTAAGCATTAACTGTTCTTCTTCTGGGGTTATGGTTTGTCCTTTGTTCTCAAAGAGGATCATAACATCAGGAAAATTATGATGGGAGTTGTAATTGACTTTGATTCAAGTGATGGAGGGCTGTTCAGTCACCAGGCTCACTTTCTCTTCCAGAGCCATCTGGGTCCAGTGGCCAGATATTGATCAGAATGACTAGGGATGGCCAAGGCTGTAGTGTGAGACCTTGGCCCTTTTAAGCTAAGGTCTTTCCAGGTTCTCACTTTGAGTGAGGCAATGCCAATTCAGTGAATAGGACTCTTTAAGAAGTGAGTCAAGGGATGGCCCCTGTAATTTAAAAAAACAAAAAAATCAAACTGGGAGGGGAAGACTCTCAGGGTTGTTGGTCAAAAGAGAAACAGTTATAATTCTGATGCAATTTTTTTGCTACTTGTTTTTGACATTGAAATTACTTTGTTTTTGTTTTTCTAAGTCATTTAAACTATTTTGCTTCACTGTGAGTGAGGTCTAAGGTATTTGTTTGGATCTAAGAGGAAAGATTTTCTAGGGATTGGAGGATGAAATGAACCCTATGTAGTAACTCAAATCTGAATCCTAGATCAAGCTTCAAGAGAAATAGGGAAAATACATTACTCAAAACTGAGTCTAAGAACCTTTTACATTAGTTATTTTGTAAGTAACTGCCTCAGAGGAATATTTAGCACTCTCTTGCTATGGAATGAGACAGTGGTGGGTATATGTACTCATTCAACAAGTAATCTGCCAAACTGAATTGAAAATAGAACCCTGTCCCTGCAAAAGGTGCTACAATGGGACCGTGATATTTGTCCCTCTAATAAAATGGATTCAATTGCATCTAGAAGAATGTACCATCATGTTTCTCAGCTTGATATTTGTGGGAACTTGATATTTGTCGAAATATTCTGGAATTATAGCTAGTAGCAAGGAATGTCAATGAGAACATTTTCCCCAAAAACATCAGTTTAATATTTGGTAACTCTTACTGAGCATTCTTTTTTATTTTTTTTTTCACTAATAAATGTTATTTATTTATTTACTTGGCATTTTTACTGACAGTCTTTTTGAGAATAGAAGACTCAGTGGACACAATAAGCTGTGTTCAAGTAGTTGAAAGACTGTTATGTGAAAGAAGGATCAAATTTCTCCTGTTTAGCTACAGACATCAGAACTGGAAATAATAGAGTAAAAGCTGCAAAGGGACAAATTTAGACTCCTTTTCATGAAGAAAAATTAAAATAGAAAAAAAATGTTCCAACAATTATATCTCCAACTGAATCTAACTCTGAAGTTTTCATGATTCTGTAATTATTGGCTACTAAAAAAAAAATCTGAGACTTGTCCAGAAGATATTTCTGAAAAAGAGGATAGAAGTGAAAGAGAAGAGGATTTAGGGACTTCTGGAAGTAGAGACAAAAATCCCTGAGGAAAAATACAAAGCTCTAAGATGAAAGATTCAAAGTCAGAAAGGCTCCTATCATACTTGAAACTCAACTTAAATTTTAACTCAACAGAAAAATATGTACTCAAATGTGAAAAATATTATACTTTATAGCTAATTAAAATAATAGGTGACAATGATTGCTGCTGTTCATATGAGATATATCATCACACACTTTATAATTTGCCCTTTACTAAAAGAGAAGTACGTCTTATATTTAATAAGAACACCAACATTGTCATCTGGATTTACCCTGAGCTGTGCTGCTGTTGAAGGCATATTCATATGCACAGAATCATAGATTTAGAGCTGAAAGGGACCTGAGAAACCAAGACCAACACCCTCTTTTTGCAGATAAGATAACACTAAAGCATAGAGAAATCCAGGGTAGCACAACTAGTACATGTCTGTAGTTGAATTAAAACCTGGATCTTCCTAACTACAAATCCAGCATTCTTTACACTATCATCCATTGCATAAATTGTAATCAGTATGTGTATGAATGTGTATGTATAGATGACAGAGACAGGTATAGAGATAAATGAAACAGATATAGATTCTGACATAAACAAAACATAGATAAGAATGTGAATGGATATCTAAGTGTTTTTATATAAATATAAAGATTAAAGTATAGATGTTTATTTATTGTATTTGTCATATCCAATTTTCATCTCTTCATGTGAGTCCATATTTCTTTGAATTCTTCATATTTGTTTTTCCCATGAACCCTTGGTATTCCATTGCAATCACATATCACTATTTATCAAGTCGTTCTGTAATCATTAGGAATACCATTTATTTCCATCTTTTTGCTTTTGAAGTTATGAAAAATTTGATGAGGCTGATCTTCTCTTAGTAACTTCCTTGATGTGTATATCTAGTAGTCAGATTGTAGGTTCAAAGTGTCATGATCAGTTTTATAACTTTTCCAGTATATTTTTACATTGTTTTACCAAACTGAGGGGGTCAATTTATAACTCTTTCTGCAATTAAATAATGACCCTATTTTCTCAATACTTGTATGATTTTCAGAGGTAATCTTTATGGCTAAGTGAAGAATGAGTAGCCAGGTCAAGTGTCTGTAGATATTAAAGCTCTCAACTGAGCAAGATTTAGGTTACTGTGAACTAAAAGAGTATATCTACATACTTCTCTTTCTTATGGAGTTTATATTCTATCAGCAAGTCAGTTCACCTTTCTGACCTTCACTTTCCTCATCTATAAAGTGAGTAGGTTGAACTAGATGACTGCTAGACCAATGGTGTCAAAAATAAATGGAAATGGGGCCCACTAAACCATTCATAAGGATCACAGTAAGGGTACACTGACTTAAAAAAAACCCACCATAATTCCACTATCTATGATCTATTATACTTTTATTGATTTTGTTAAATATTAACTAATTACATTTTAATCTTGTGAGCCCCAGTCAAAAGTGTTATGGCTCACATGTTGGACACCTCTCCTCTAATGCTTCTTCTAAATCAATCCATTATCCCTCCCTTCATGTCATGAGAGTGGGACTGACATGGTAGAAGAAAGGGAGCTTGAGTAAGATAATAAAATGATGAAAGTGAGGTTTAAGATTATTTTGGCAGCAGTGTACAAGATTTATTGGGGCAGAGAAAGATTCAATGAAGGAAGAATAGCTTGATTGTAATTATTAATGAAAGGTATAGTATTTCTTTTCCATTATTAGATTCTTTTGATACAGTCCTTAAAGACATAGTTCACTTTGTATTAGCATACTCAAAAAGACTGATCTGAGTAACTACAGAGATCACGTAGAAGCTTATTTTTGCAGGAACCTTTTTAATTGATCAGTTGGTGAGAGCTAGTTATATAAAAGGCAACAAATGATATAATGATTTTCTCTAGTCTATGAACAATGGCAAATGCCATTATTTTATGACCCAAAATGCTTTTCAATGACCTTTTTAAAAATTGTATTTGGTTCTCTCAGTCACTTTGTAGGTCAGTATTATTGCCTCTATTTTTCAAATAAGGAAACTGAGAACTGGGAGGGTGATTCAACCATATCACAGAGCAAGTAAGTGGGGATCAAAGACTAAGATGCATGTCTTCTGACTGACTGCTGATTTGATGCTCTATCCAATCTACTGTAGGTCTAGGCCTAAATTCTGAGCTTATTTATATTCTATCAATCTGGTAAAAATGTTCAGGTGGCTCTCTCTTACTTCCATAGAATTTCATAATTGGAGGGGACATTAGAGACCATCTAGATGTACTCAAAGCAGCTACATGGCACAATGGACAGAACCCTCAGCCTGGAGGCTGTAATGGCAAGCAAAGAAGCACTTAGCACCTTGTTTCTGCTATTAAATTATTTAGCACCTTGTTTCAGTTCAAGTTTCTTTTGAGCCTTGCTCATGATTATAACAAGTCTTTGTTAAGAAATAGAACTCGTGGAGATAAGTTCCAAGCCCCACAAATCCGCTGCTCGTCCCATTTGCTCGCTCTCCGACGCTACTTTCTAGAAAGGCTCCGCTTCCAGATCCTCCTCTTCCCTCCACAATGGCCAAAAAAGTCACCCCCACTGAAACAGAGAGATGCATTGAGTCCTTGATAGCT
>JAQQSV010001943.1:21146-41993 GCA_028646515.1 Pseudochirops corinnae
CATGAGCAAGGCTCAAAAGAAACTTGAACTGAAACAAGGTGCTAAATAATTTAATAGCAGAAACAAGGTGCTAAGTGCTTCTTTGCTTGCCATTACAGCCTCCAGGCTGAGGGTTCTGTCCATTGTGCCATGTAGCTGCTTTGAGTACATCTAGATGGTCTCTAATGTCCCCTCCAATTATGAAATTCTATGGAAGTAAGAGAGAGCCACCTGAACATTTTTACCAGATTGATAGAATATAAATAAGCTCAGAATTTAGGCCTAGACCTACAGTAGATTGGATAGAGCATCAAATCAGCAGTCAGTCAGAAGACATGCATCTTAGTCTTTGATCCCCACTTACTTGCTCTGTGATATGGTTGAATCACCCTCCCAGTTCTCAGTTTCCTTATTTGAAAAATAGAGGCAATAATACTGACCTACAAAGTGACTGAGAGAACCAAATACAATTTTTAAAAAGGTCATTGAAAAGCATTTTGGGTCATAAAATAATGGCATTTGCCATTGTTCATAGACTAGAGAAAATCATTATATCATTTGTTGCCTTTTATATAACTAGCTCTCACCAACTGATCAATTAAAAAGGTTCCTGCAAAAATAAGCTTCTACGTGATCTCTGTAGTTACTCAGATCAGTCTTTTTGAGTATGCTAATACAAAGTGAACTATGTCTTTAAGGACTGTATCAAAAGAATCTAATAATGGAAAAGAAATACTATACCTTTCATTAATAATTACAATCAAGCTATTCTTCCTTCATTGAATCTTTCTCTGCCCCAATAAATCTTGTACACTGCTGCCAAAATAATCTTAAACCTCACTTTCATCATTTTATTATCTTACTCAAGCTCCCTTTCTTCTACCATGTCAGTCCCACTCTCATGACATGAAGGGAGGGATAATGGATTGATTTAGAAGAAGCATTAGAGGAGAGGTGTCCAACATGTGAGCCATAACACTTTTGACTGGGGCTCACAAGATTAAAATGTAATTAGTTAATATTTAACAAAATCAATAAAAGTATAATAGATCATAGATAGTGGAATTATGGTGGGTTTTTTTTAAGTCAGTGTACCCTTACTGTGATCCTTATGAATGGTTTAGTGGGCCCCATTTCCATTTATTTTTGACACCATTGGTCTAGCAGTCATCTAGTTCAACCTACTCACTTTATAGATGAGGAAAGTGAAGGTCAGAAAGGTGAACTGACTTGCTGATAGAATATAAACTCCATAAGAAAGAGAAGTATGTAGATATACTCTTTTAGTTCACAGTAACCTAAATCTTGCTCAGTTGAGAGCTTTAATATCTACAGACACTTGACCTGGCTACTCATTCTTCACTTAGCCATAAAGATTACCTCTGAAAATCATACAAGTATTGAGAAAATAGGGTCATTATTTAATTGCAGAAAGAGTTATAAATTGACCCCCTCAGTTTGGTAAAACAATGTAAAAATATACTGGAAAAGTTATAAAACTGATCATGACACTTTGAACCTACAATCTGACTACTAGATATACACATCAAGGAAGTTACTAAGAGAAGATCAGCCTCATCAAATTTTTCATAACTTCAAAAGCAAAAAGATGGAAATAAATGGTATTCCTAATGATTACAGAACGACTTGATAAATAGTGATATGTGATTGCAATGGAATACCAAGGGTTCATGGGAAAAACAAATATGAAGAATTCAAAGAAATATGGACTCACATGAAGAGATGAAAATTGGATATGACAAATACAATAAATAAACATCTATACTTTAATCTTTATATTTATATAAAAACACTTAGATATCCATTCACATTCTTATCTATGTTTTGTTTATGTCAGAATCTATATCTGTTTCATTTATCTCTATACCTGTCTCTGTCATCTATACATACACATTCATACACATACTGATTACAATTTATGCAATGGATGATAGTGTAAAGAATGCTGGATTTGTAGTTAGGAAGATCCAGGTTTTAATTCAACTACAGACATGTACTAGTTGTGCTACCCTGGATTTCTCTATGCTTTAGTGTTATCTTATCTGCAAAAAGAGGGTGTTGGTCTTGGTTTCTCAGGTCCCTTTCAGCTCTAAATCTATGATTCTGTGCATATGAATATGCCTTCAACAGCAGCACAGCTCAGGGTAAATCCAGATGACAATGTTGGTGTTCTTATTAAATATAAGACGTACTTCTCTTTTAGTAAAGGGCAAATTATAAAGTGTGTGATGATATATCTCATATGAACAGCAGCAATCATTGTCACCTATTATTTTAATTAGCTATAAAGTATAATATTTTTCACATTTGAGTACATATTTTTCTGTTGAGTTAAAATTTAAGTTGAGTTTCAAGTATGATAGGAGCCTTTCTGACTTTGAATCTTTCATCTTAGAGCTTTGTATTTTTCCTCAGGGATTTTTGTCTCTACTTCCAGAAGTCCCTAAATCCTCTTCTCTTTCACTTCTATCCTCTTTTTCAGAAATATCTTCTGGACAAGTCTCAGATTTTTTTTTTAGTAGCCAATAATTACAGAATCATGAAAACTTCAGAGTTAGATTCAGTTGGAGATATAATTGTTGGAACATTTTTTTTCTATTTTAATTTTTCTTCATGAAAAGGAGTCTAAATTTGTCCCTTTGCAGCTTTTACTCTATTATTTCCAGTTCTGATGTCTGTAGCTAAACAGGAGAAATTTGATCCTTCTTTCACATAACAGTCTTTCAACTACTTGAACACAGCTTATTGTGTCCACTGAGTCTTCTATTCTCAAAAAGACTGTCAGTAAAAATGCCAAGTAAATAAATAAATAACATTTATTAGTGAAAAAAAAAATAAAAAAGAATGCTCAGTAAGAGTTACCAAATATTAAACTGATGTTTTTGGGGAAAATGTTCTCATTGACATTCCTTGCTACTAGCTATAATTCCAGAATATTTCGACAAATATCAAGTTCCCACAAATATCAAGCTGAGAAACATGATGGTACATTCTTCTAGATGCAATTGAATCCATTTTATTAGAGGGACAAATATCACGGTCCCATTGTAGCACCTTTTGCAGGGACAGGGTTCTATTTTCAATTCAGTTTGGCAGATTACTTGTTGAATGAGTACATATACCCACCACTGTCTCATTCCATAGCAAGAGAGTGCTAAATATTCCTCTGAGGCAGTTACTTACAAAATAACTAATGTAAAAGGTTCTTAGACTCAGTTTTGAGTAATGTATTTTCCCTATTTCTCTTGAAGCTTGATCTAGGATTCAGATTTGAGTTACTACATAGGGTTCATTTCATCCTCCAATCCCTAGAAAATCTTTCCTCTTAGATCCAAACAAATACCTTAGACCTCACTCACAGTGAAGCAAAATAGTTTAAATGACTTAGAAAAACAAAAACAAAGTAATTTCAATGTCAAAAACAAGTAGCAAAAAAATTGCATCAGAATTATAACTGTTTCTCTTTTGACCAACAACCCTGAGAGTCTTCCCCTCCCAGTTTGATTTTTTTGTTTTTTTAAATTACAGGGGCCATCCCTTGACTCACTTCTTAAAGAGTCCTATTCACTGAATTGGCATTGCCTCACTCAAAGTGAGAACCTGGAAAGACCTTAGCTTAAAAGGGCCAAGGTCTCACACTACAGCCTTGGCCATCCCTAGTCATTCTGATCAATATCTGGCCACTGGACCCAGATGGCTCTGGAAGAGAAAGTGAGCCTGGTGACTGAACAGCCCTCCATCACTTGAATCAAAGTCAATTACAACTCCCATCATAATTTTCCTGATGTTATGATCCTCTTTGAGAACAAAGGACAAACCATAACCCCAGAAGAAGAACAGTTAATGCTTAATCACTTGTATACAATTATAAATTTAATGTATTATCCCTGAAAATTTTCTCGTACCAGATTGGTTTCCCCTGTACTATATACAACAACTCCCTGCTGAGCCATCCCACAAATAATGTGCTGTTTTCTCAGGAGATATGAACTCATTTTAATGTTTATCTAAATGCATTAGGGAAGGGAATGGATTGGAAAAAGGGAAAATAATTTCAAAATTATGTATAAATTATTTTTTCCACTGTTTTCTGTTTTTTGATTATTGTTGCTTCTGCTCTGTTGATGTGGCTAATTAAGAGCTGACTTCAGTATTCCAGTAGCCTAAAGGGTTGACTGCTAAAGCTTTCATATTACATATCTAGGGAAAAGCTCAAGCCCTGGGAATATCTGACTCAATAAATCTTTCCCTCAAGCAACAAAAATGAACTAAGTCATCAGGTTTTTACCTCATGTACCTTAATGGTACTGCTTTTACTCATTCTTTGCATCTGAGGGTATTAGTTCAGGGCTTCAAAAACCATAAACTGCCTAATTGAGTGGAATATGCTGAGTGGGAGGGCCTGAACAATTCTCTAATAAGAACTGGACCCTAAACATCCATTTTATAACATCTAAATGGCTTAACAGATGATGCCAACTTTCAGTTACCACCATTTTGGATGAAACTCAGAAGTGTAATGAAATGATTCCCCAAATTTCTGAAACTGTAATATCATGTCAGTGTTTCATTTAAAGAGCATTCACTGAAAGGACATTAATGGAGTTTCTGCTACTGAAGTTTTTCAGTATTTATGTAGTACTGACAAAGGGAAATGACTAACTCCTATGTTAGAGGCTAACCATTGAAAAGTAGGTCTTCCTGCTATAAAGCTATACTTCTAGGCACAAGGTATCATGAAATAAGAATTTTTGGTTTGGAAGGGACTTTAGTCATTATTTTATCAAACATCTTCATTTTACAGATGAGGAAACATAGAAAGGTTAAGCAAGTCAGGTAGAGACAGAATCAAGACATGAGCCTTAGTCTACTGCATTCCAAGTTTCTTTTCTCTACATTATAAGACCCTGTGGGGTAATCTATCTGAATTTATTGGTTGAGGTAAAGAAAGTCCCTACATATATTTTTTTCCTCTCTTGATGGTGATTTCATCTTGGAACTTGTGTTCATTTTATTTTGAGCAAGTACCTATCACTGAGTTTACCCACATCCTAATTTGTTCTGAAAGGCTAAGCATGAGAGAGATCAGTTGTCTGAGACATAGAAGAAATAGATTGCTTTGCCCTACTTCAAAGGTTACTTTGCTATTCCCCACATAAGACATTCAATTTCCTAACTCTGGGAATTTTCACTGTCTCTTCTTCACTGTGGCTAGAATTCTCTTTTCTTTCATCTTTGTGTATGACTTCCCTGATTTACTTTAAATCTCAGTTAAAAGTCCCAACTTTTCCAAAAGCTTGTCCCAGTCTTTCTCAATTTCAGTCCCTTCCCACTCAGAGTATCTCCAATTTATTTGACATATAAAGTTTGCATGTGATTGTTTGCAAACTGTCTCCTCCATTAGACAGATTGCTCCTTGAAATAAGGAACTGTTTTTTGCTGTATCCTCAACACTTAGCACAGTGCCCAGTACATAGCAGGAATTTAATAAATGTTTATTGATTGTCTATATTTTGCCTTTTTTGTATTCCCAGAGTATTGCACAGTGCCTGGCACAAAGTAATTGTTTAATAAATGCTTGTTAAACTTCTGAAAAGAGACAGGGCCAAAGGAGAAAATAAAATAAAAGGGGGCTGGGCAGGATAGGATGGAGGGAAATATAGTTAGTCTTTCACAACATGACTACTATGGGAATATTTTGCATAACTACACATGTATAACCTATATTGAATTGCTTGTCTTCCCAGTGGGGATGGGTGAGGAGGGAAGGGAGAGAATTCTCAAACTCAAAGTTTTAAAAGCAAATTTTAAAAATTGTCTTTACATGCAACCAGGAAATAAGATGTACAGGCAATGGAGTAAAGAAATCCATCTTGCCCTACAAGAAAGTAAGGGGAGGAGAATGGGGAGAATATAAGAGATGGCAGACTGGGGGAAGGGGTATTCAATATGTTTGCCATCTTAGGGTGGGGGAGTATGGGAGAGATAAGAAAAACATTTTAACTCAAAATCTTGTGGAAATTAATGTTGAAAACTAACTAAATTAATTTTAAAAAATAAAAGCTTGTTGACTTGACTTGATGTGAAGATGTCTTACTGGTAAGAATAGTTAGAGACAGTTTTCAAAATAACAAATTGTTTCCTTTAGGGTATAAGATGTCCTCTATCTGTTGTATTGGTGGAATAATCTACTGTGGATTTGATGTAGCTATGACTTCATTTCTGTGTTCTTCCTACAATTATTCATCTCTGACTAAATATCTTCTGATTTATTATTCCAAATTATTTTATCGGGCCCTACATTTACTTAAGACCCATCTGAAAGTGGCCTTCTCAAGATGCTCCTGCCCTTGTTTTTAATGTAATGGATATAATTTTGATTTCAAATTTTTTTGTGTGTGTACCTTTGAAGCTAAGCGGAAAAATTTGGAGTATTATAAGAAAAGGATTGAGAATTATTGACATAATCCCACAAAAAAAGAGAAACTTCCAATATATCTTAATTATCCACTCCTGAAATTATGCATTATCTTAACTATCCAATTTCAGTGGCTTCATATTGACGTTTCTGAGCATGCCTATAGAATGTATATGGGAGGAAGCAAAAAATAATTCTTTAAGAAACTATTTACTTTGTGTCAGGCATTATGCTAAGTACTTTAAAACATTATCTCATTTGATCCTTATAAAAACCCTGGAAGGTAGGGGCTATTATTATTCCCATTTAACTGTAAAGGAAACACAGCTAGTAAGTATTTTAAACAAGATTTGAAATCAAGTTGTCTTAACTCCAAGCCCAACATGTTTTCTATTATACCTCTTAGTTGCCTCTAACCTAAAGATGAGAGTAAGGAGTAACTGCTCTATCTGGATAAGATAAAGTGATAAAAGAAATGTTGTGGTTTCTGATTGACAATGGAAGTGAAATTATCTGCCTCTCTTGGACTGTGTGCTAAGGGCTGTGTGAGAAGATTCAACCAGCTTTGGACAAAGTGCTGAGGGGATATGGTGTCTTTAGGAGAAAGCTGATTTTGAACAAGTGCAAGAAGATGTAAGGGATATGAAAAAGGACTCTAAGATGAATAGGTATTCATTAATAATAGAGGAAGGTTCTAAAGGGTCTAAAGAAAATGTCAGTTAGTGGATGTTAAAGACTAGTATGGACTTTATCTGAGTTTACTAGAACGTATGAGAGAGGGTTGACAGAAGCTATAGTAGACTAATTGCCTTTGCCATTTAGGCAATGTTCCTGAGCATCTTGTATAGTATGATTGATCTATCTATCTATCTATCTACCTATCTATCTATCTATCTATCTATCTATCTATCTATCTGTCTGTCTATTTCTACACACACACACACACACACACACACACACACACACACACACCCTCTACCACCTCCATTCCTTTGTTCATACCATCCCCCCAACTGGAATGCTCTCCCTGCTCTTCTTCACCTATTATTTTTATTTTATCATCATTTATATTTCAGGGCTTACCTTAAATCCTGACTCATTTGAAGCCTTCCCTGACCCTCCTTATCCACACAAATCATTATTTCATCCTTGTATTACTATACCTTTTTAATAGAAACATTAATTTGGAATTGGCTGTGTATTGACATAATTGTAATATAGTTACATGTTAATATTTAATTTAATATTATAATAGTAGCATGAATTTATATAATTCTTTATGCTTTGCAAAACACTGTACATATATTATTTAACTTGATCCTCATGTAAACCCTGTGAGGTAAGTGCTATTATTAATCTCTTTCTTATGCATGAGACTTAAAGGGATTCCTTCACTCACTAAGGGCTACACATCTATTAAATATCTGAGGCAGGATTCAAACTCAAGTTTTCCTGACTTCCTGTCCAGTTTTCCATCTGCTATGGCACATTGCCTCTTATCTGTAGATCTAGATCATATCACTTAGAACATAAAACCCTTGTTTTTGAGCCTCACAGTGCTTTCCAAACAATAATCAATTGATTATTGATACATTTGAGGCTGTGAGACATTGCAGAGCCAAAAAAATAAAGCACAAATGAAATAAGATAGACAAATAATTAAATGTATTTCCATCAGTAGAAGTGTTTGGTAATTTGAAAGATTTTCTTTTTGGTGGTTGGATTTAAGCAATCCAACAAATTCAAAGAATATTTATCCAGTACTTGCCATGTCCCATGCAGTATTACATACACATACACACACACACACACAGAGGGAGAGAGAGAGAGAGAGAAAAGAGAGAGAGAGAGAGAGAGAGAGAGAGAGAGAGAGAGAGAACTGAATAAGTGAAGAGAAGTTTGCATTGAATTTAGAAAATTGCATGACCTTTTCAAGCTATCTGCTACAAAAGTCCATCTTTCTCATCATTCATGCTTCCTCATGGTAAATGACTTTGAATTGTGGAATAATATGATCTCAAAGAAAAAGTAAATTCTAAGGAACCCAAAGTAAAATGGAAACCAGCACGATGGAGGGCAGAGAGGGTAAGTAGAGTTCTTGATTTTGCCAATGATGCTTTGTATAAGTGAAGCAGCATAAAAGACATCACCATTTTTTTTTGGTTAATTTCACACTGAAACTGTTTTTTATTTGTTTTTGTTTTTACTTTTTCATCATTGTTTAATAGTGGAATGACATTGCCTATTTCCTACTACCTATGGGCTAAATTTCAAATTTCCTCATAGGATAAATTTTCAACTTCAAATATCTTTTTTTTTTTAATATTTTGGGAGAGGGAAAAAGTGGCATATTAGAAAATACAGGTGATATTAAAGTTAAAAAAAACCAAAAAAACTAAAAAGAAATCATAAATTTTAAGGACATCATGAGGGATACACATGATTGGCAGGGCGGAAAAGCTAGTGGACTGTATACACAGGGAGAGTGAAGAGTAACAAATGGATGGCCTGAGGGCAACACTAGTATCCATGAAATAGTAAAAGAACCAGAGAGAATGCTTTGGCTCATTAAGTAGACCATGTATAGAAGATTTCAAAAGATGTGACTAAGAATTTCGTAGGACATGTTGCTTCAGTGAGTAGTTGAACTCCATCGGGGGAACAGCCAAAGTACCCTGATGAGATTGTTAAAGGAAACGTGAACAAATATATGTACTCCTTGAGGTCTGGATGAAGGAAACCAAGATTATACAACAAAACTGGATATTTGGAGAAGAACACCTTACTGTCCCCTGAATAGCACCTGTGATTATAGGAATAGCTTTGGGTTTTTAAGGTCTGGGGAGTTAGTTAAGAACTTTCCATCTGGAATATTCCTTTATGTTTTGAGCTACAAATCTTGTGGGTGGAGTCTCTTCCAAAGACAGGATACCCATTCCAATTGTGCACAGTTATGTCCCTGAATGCTCCAGTCTTCTGGCAATTAGCCCCCATGCAGATTCCTGCCATGTGTTGAGATTTCTATGAGCCTTATATTACAAAGTCACAGTTCAAGAAGGAGCTACAGAAATAATTTTATCCAGTTCCTGATTTTACAAATGAAGAAACTGAGTCTCTGAGAAATTGAGTGACTTGCCTTCTTCTCCATGAGCTATGGAAAAAAATGTTTGGTAATTAACTCCACCCATTCTTTATGCTCTGCTGGGCTTCTCTGGCCACAAAAATGAGGCCAAAATAGCATATGATTCATGTATATTTAGTTTATAGTCTCTGAATATAAAAGTTAAAGAAAAATGCATTAAACAAATCCTAAGAAAGGAAACATTTCAAGTTAAAACACAACATTTTCCCCATTTCTTAGATGATAGCTGATATGTGTATCCTTAAGGAAAATCCACAGTGTGGTTTAGGAGCATGAAATACCTCCAGATCAAATAAAAGGCATTATCTACATAGTTCTGGAAAAGTTTAATTAATACAGAAAGCAAGCCAGTATTTTGCTTTTCCTGGGCAAGCTGGGAAGAGAAATGCCACATAAAGCATTTTCTAATTTAATACCTATATTTCCAAGCTAAGCATATATCCAAGCTATAAAACACTACACAAAACAAAATTTCTCAAGGTCAGATTTTTTTCTAAGATGTGCTCTGCAGAACTAAATTTCGATTTGAATTTTTGAAAATGTCAGAATTATTCATTCATTTTCTCCCCCCTCTTACTTTTTTCAAGGAAAAAAATAAACTCATAAAACTAGAGTATTGCTTAAATATAACTTTTCCCTTTTTAATTTTTTTCTCAATACAAAAGTTCCATGGACTTTTCTCATTTTCTCACTCCTAAATATGATGATGCCATGGCAAGACATTCTTCATGCCTCATGTGAATACTGAAAATAATATTGACCCTTTCAGCAAGAAATGTGGTAGGTTACAGGTATAGAATGCTTCATATAGTGATAGAGATGATTACAGGGTCACTTTTTTTGGCTTCATTGTATTTTTTTGTGGTTGTTATGAGGGAAAATTCTGTAGGGACTATATTAAAATGTATAATAATGTCAAAACAAAGTTATTTTTAAAATGGTAGTTTTTTTGTACCTTATTGGTATAGCCTTTAAATGAAGGATGAAAAATTTCTGATGTCCCACAGCATAGATAGTAACATTTAGTAACTAAGTGGTGCAGTGAATGGAGTATAGACCTCCTGGTACCAGGAACCTGAGTTCAAATCTTCTCTCAAATGCTTACCAGCTCTGAGACCCTGGGCAAGTCACAAACCCTGCTTCCTCATCTATTTTATGTCACCTGCCTTCTTCTTTTCTCATTATTAATTTATTTTAAACATGCTTTTCTTTTTAAATTTTAAGTTATAGATCCTCTCCCTCCCTCCCTATCATGGTGTTCTCTGTCACTATAGTAGCTTTTTATGGTCAAATTATTATTGTTCTTGTTTGCTTCTTTTCCCAGCTGATTTCTTCACTTTAAAATTTATATTAAAGAAGGGCTCTGTTCACTTGGGGTTGAGGAGGCATTCTGCCAAGTTTCAGGGTTTTTTTCTGGTATTGTTTTCAGAGCTAGTTCAGTGATGGGGGGGGGGGGTGGAATCTGTAAAATTTCAGTGCTTCCAAGGTGGTATTATCCTGGGAGAGAGGGTCATCACTGCTCTCCTGGTCTATGCTCTGTTCTTTACCCAGGAAGAGCCCTGGCTCCCCTGCATTTACCAATGCTAGCACTTGTCTTGGATTTGGACTGTGACCAGAGCTTCTGTTACCTTGTGCTTGATGACAAGCCCTCCTCTTCATTCTGGAACTGCAACCTAGGACTTCTTTTGGATAATAGATTTGCCTATTAGCACCAACTGCACCCAGTAGCAGCAAAGGGCCTTTTTTAATCTCTTTCTCACCAGTTGTCTGACCTCCTTACTGTCTTTGGGCTGAGAGTTCCTAAAGCTGCTGCTGTCAGCTACCTCTAAGGCCCACAGTTACTGCTCCTGCCACTCCAGGCCTGAGTCCACTCACGCCAGTGTCATAGACCTCTCCTGAGACTCTCCTAAGGTGCTTCAGGCTGGAAAAAATATCTCCCTCTGATCTTTGGTTGGCTTTGCTACTCCAAAATTTGATTTGAAGAATTATTTTTAAAATTTTGGAGAGGAATATTTGGAAAGTCTACCTGGGTCTGAGCCTATACTTCTCCATCTTTGCTCCACTTCATCTGTTTTATATTAAAGAGATTTGTTTTTTCGCACCTCATTGGCTTTTCAGTGTTCAAACACACTTTGTTCGGATTTAAATACCTATGGAAGAAATGTTTTCAGTTTTTACCAACATATACCTTAGTGTAGGGTAGGATACCTAACTGAGGGTATCATACTTTAGTTACAACACACAGCACAGCTACTTTAGAAACTGTTGACCTAGGAGGAAGGCTTTGCAAAAGGAATTAGGGCAGTACTAACTTCAATAGAGTATTCAACAGGAGGAAATTTATAGTCTCATTATATTCTGCCCCCATCAGCCATATCTGGAAGGATATGTTCAGTTCTGCACATCACACTTTAGGAAAGACATTGACAAATGGAAGCAGTCTGGTGTAGTAAGGGAGAACATATGGGTCTGAAGTGAGTAGACTTTGGTTCAAATCCAGACTATGACATTAGTTGATTCTTTCTGTGCCAGGTTAGAATTAAGAATGATGAATTGTAAGTTCTAGAAAACAGATTTTGATTTCATAATAAGGGGAAGGAAAAAAAAAATTGTCCTAACAATTATTTCAGTCCAAAAGTAGAATGGGAATCATCATGTTATGAGTTTCCCATTGTATGGTCTCTAATCAGAACATTTGTTAAGGATTCAGCAAAGAGGATCCTTATTTAGGGATAGTTTTAAGCAGATAAGAACTGAGAGTTTAACATTTAAAAAAATATTCATATGTTTTATTTTTATATTATAGACATTTACAGATTATCTCTATTACATAAGAAATCTCTGAAAATTGACTAAAACAATTAAATTAAACTAACACTAGAGTGACTTCATGTGAAGATTCATGCAATACTTGCAGTACTCCTCCACCAATTTTTAATTAAAAGAAATATAGTTTCTTTCCCTCCAACACTCATAATTAAAAACAATTTGAAAAACAATTTCTCAATAACAGATATGTATAATCAAGCAAATTCTCACATTACTTATATATAAAAATTATTATTTTTAGATTTGTTTTATTTCACCTCTGAGAGCAGAACTAGAAATAAAGAGCAGCAATTGCAGAGAGGCAGGTTTTGAATTAACATAAGGGAAAATCTCCTAATAATTAAAACTGTTGAAAATAGAATGGGCTGCCTTGGGAAGTGTTCTGAGGGAGACAGTATGACTGGGGTGGGGGGAGGGAGAATTGTGTTATCAAGAGTTATCCTGCTCTGGCAGCAGATGAATATTTAATACCTTTGAGGTATATTCCAACTCTGAGATGCTATGTTTCTCCTTTACCATATAGCCTGGGGCTAGCCCTATTACAAAGCCTCTTAGGACTCATAATCTTCTAAATCCAACTCAGAGATAAACAGAGAATCAAGGAATTTACCATGTAAAATCTTCTAAATTCCCACAATGTCTATTTCATGAAGATATTATTCACATGACACATGGCAAAGGAGTCAGGTTTTCCTATATCATCTATTAATATTTTTTCACCTCATTTGAGGCATGTCTTTGCATAGTACTTAGAGAAAATCTTTTAAATTACTTCAGAATATTTAAAATGAAGGGTGATATGAAAATTCATAGTCTCTTGGAAATTGGCAAAATATGAGTCACAGTCCTCTTTTCTCTTTCTGATCCATGAAATTCTATCCTTGAACTTTTCTCTCTATCCCTGAATTCAGATTTTTTCACTTCCTTTCAAGAGACCTGTTTCAGGGCAGGTAGGTGGCACAGTGAATAGAGCACTGGTTCTGGAATCAAAAGGACCTGAGTTCAAATGCAGCCTCAGATACTTGACACTTACTAGCTCTGTGACCTTGGGAAAGTCACTTAACCTCAATTGCCTTGCCTTTACCCCTCAAAAAAAAAAAGAGACCTGTTACATTTTGACCTAAGTGTTGACATCTGTATGATGAAAACATTTAAACTCAAGAATAGGACAGCTAGCTCAAGATCCTTGTCTCTTTTTTGCAAACTATTTGAACTACTTTAGACAAGATCAATTGAGTTCTAGTCATGCATTAACAAAGACAAACATCTCCTGAATCAATCAAAAAGCAGCCTGTTTGGTAGATACCTAGTAGTATCTACTAGTACATGGTAGTAGATTGAGTTTTCATCTTTCTTCTTTCCTTTGCTTTTCAATTTCATTAATCTTCATTTGCCTGACTATCCTAAGCAAAGATGTAACCAGAGATACAATCATGCTTCTAGGCAAGTTTTGCTGATACACCATGCCTGGGAATTTGCAGAAAATAGTCTATAACCCTGAGGATACCCACCAGCCTCACAAAAATACCCCTTGCAAAACCACAAACTGTGGAGCATACAGAAACCTAATGGGCACCCTGAATTTCCTCTGCATCCTGAAAACAGAATTTCTTCTTCATAGAATCATCTAACAAAACCATGAAATCTCATTCTTTTTTTATGACTACATTGTGCCTCAGTTTTCTTCCTACTCTAGAACATCTTTGCACCATGTTGGCCTCCTTTTCCTGTTGTTGAGAGGCTCCTGAAGAGCCTCTAGGTAGTATAGTGGATAGAACACCTTGGCCTGGAGTCAGAAAGACCTGAGTTCACATCCCACCTCAGACACTTACTATTTTATCTTGGACAAGCCACTTAACCCTATTTACCTGAGTTTCCTCATCTGTAAAAAAAAGTTGGAGAAAGAAATGGCAAACCATTCTAATATCTTTGTAAAGAAAACCCCAAATGGGATTAGAGAGTTGAACACAACTGATAGGACCAAATGACAACAAATTTCCTCCAGAGGCCTTCACTCTGGGGAGAGTGCCATGCCAGGTCACCCATCCTTCTTTCTTCTCCAGGCTCTGCTTTTGAGTCTGTGGACCTTGACCCCATGTTTCTGTATGAAGATCTCCCTTGTTCTCTTCACCTTGCCACTTTTTAGTTTTCTCTCCCCTCCCCCATTAGAATGCTAGAAACTTGAGGGTTAGGATTTTTTTGCTTATATATATATATATATTCCAGTGCTTAACACATATAATAAGAACTCAATACGTACTTCTTGCTTTGCCTTGCCTCGTATCCCCTT
This sequence comes from Pseudochirops corinnae, assembly GCA_028646515.1. Classification (NCBI taxonomy): domain Eukaryota; kingdom Metazoa; phylum Chordata; class Mammalia; order Diprotodontia; family Pseudocheiridae; genus Pseudochirops; species Pseudochirops corinnae. The sequence continues at coordinate 35,826 of JAQQSV010001943.1, forward strand.
CTATAGTGGTATGGCAATTAACTGGGACACAGTAAAACAATTATATTTATGGATATATATTAAACCTTATAATTTTTTACATCTTTAAAAATGTTTAATATTCAGCATGTCCTCTTTTTCCTGCAATCATTGATTTTACATGTTTTGGTATTGAACGAATAATATTTTGACATGTGTCATTTAATTCCTCACAATTTTATCACATTGAATATTAAACATGTAAACAGTCCACTTTTCATGTCTAGACTTGATTATAGCCTATAGTTTTATTGTTGTTGCTATGATTAATATTATATTTTAATGAATGAAGATCTATCTTCTCTCCCTTCCCACTTCCTTCCCATCCTGCCCTGTCACCCCTCTTACTCACCTTAAGAAACAAGAAAAATAATATAAACATAAATCTATTTAATATAAACATATATTTATTTATAAATTTATATGATATGATATGATGAAATACAATAGAATAGAATATAGTGCAATTTTATCACATTGAATATTAAACGTGTAAACAGTCCACTTTTCATGTCTAGACTTGATTATAGCCTATAGTTTTATTGTTGTTGCTATGATTAATATTATATTTTAATGAATGAAGATCTATCTTCTCTCCCTTCCCACTTCCTTCCCATCCTGCCCTGTCACCCCTCTTACTCACCTTAAGAAACAAGAAAAATAATATAAACATAAATCTGTTTAATATAAACATATATTTATTTATAAACTTATATGATATGATATGATGAAATACAATAGAATAGAATATAGTGTAATATAATTTTAAATGACATAGCATAAGAAAATATATAAATTTGTTTACACATATATAATGTAAATAAAAGTAAAATTCAAAATACTATACATGTTGCCAACATGGATAATAAAGCAAAATCAATTCTGACATTGTCCATATTTTTCTCTCTCTCCTTCTTACACATGCATGCATATGTGTGTATATATAGACATGTATGTGCATGTATATGTGTGTATATATACATATATACATATACACATACATGCCTATTTAAAAATAGGTCTTTGTACATGACAATCATTAATTCTTCATATCAATAGTTAGCAGCTCTTTATTATTTTCTTTTAATTGATCTTCTCATTGTTCTTTCAACTTTAAGAAAACTATATTTTTGTTCTGTAAAAGTCAGTAATAACTGCTCCAGCTTACAGGTACCTACTAAGTTCTTTGCTTGCTTTCTCAGCATTTTTTAGGCTGGTTTTCATCTTTCATCCATACTTTCTCAATTTCCGGCCTTTTTTTTCTTTTAAGTTACACTTTGCTTTGTGTTTTAATAAGAATGAACCTATTAAATTGTAGGACAAAATAATCCTCAAAACATAACTTCACACATAAATAGTTTCTATAAAGTCTTTAGAGTCATTGAAATTAAATTTCTAAGAGCAACACCTTTTACATGTTTCCTTAAAGCAACATCCATTCTTTTTTTAAAAAGCACACAAAATAAGAAAAAAAGAGAGAAAACAATGAAATCCACATGTACTATACAAAATTCAACAACTGAGATGGGAAAACTAACTGAAGTTAGAGAAATCAGTTTATTTTGACTGTGGGGTCCAAAATTGTCCATTCTACAATGAAAGAAACTGAGGTAGAGCTCCAAGCCAATAGCCTTTTATTAAAGGATCCTCTAATGAAGCAGACCTCAGATTTTCATGATCTGAGATGCCGCCTTCCTCCAGGGACTTAGTTTTATAATGCTTGGTAACCAGGTAATACAGAAGAGGCACGGCAAAATATAAAGTCTTACTGATTGACAAATCTTGGCATTGATCCTCCAGGAGGGTCTACTCAAAGTGCAGAATCTTTTTGGTTGGCAAATAAGCTGATTAGTGGACCTAACAGACTTATCTTGACCTTTCAGGAGGTCCTACCAAGCCAATAAGCAGACTCATAGGCTGGGCTGATAAACAGGTATCAAAACATCAACATTGTTCAATGGGCCAGTAGACAGGTAGGCCACTGACCAACAAATAAAGCCACTTGTTTGTCAAGTGATCTTGGCCATCTCTCCATATTGGGCAATAGAGGGATGATGGGGGACAGAGGCACAGCAAAAATAGTTGGGGGACTTTCAAGTCATTGAATTACTTCAGCCATGCTGAGGTTGGTCACCATAAAAAAGAAAAACAAGGGTGGATGTCCTCTAGTTAGCTTCATATGATTAAGCAAGTGAATTTATAATGTGTAGTTCACAGCTCTGGGGCCTAACAGATAGAACTTATAATCATAAACCCTATGGAATCATATCAAACTGATTAAACCACATTGGAATAAAAGAGATCCAATTAATCATCTATCACATGATCAAAGTCAGGTATTCTTATTTAATCTGCTGTTTTTGGAAGTATAGGTTCATGATTGTTGAAGTGAGAAAATGAAATCATCCAAAAATTACTATTTATTCAAGTACTTTGTGCACCATTGTAAACAGAGGGTGCTGACCATTTATTTCCCTAGAGGTCTCAATTCCAGTGATAGACAAAGTAAATATCAGGATAGAATTATTTAAACTTTCACTGTCAGTCCATTCTACATTAGCGATGGAATAATATTTATCATTTTGGTTCTATTAAGTAAAATGAAAGTTAAATAGATGTGTCAAATTGTATTTTTAGTAGTTTAATAGAGGCTCCCTATATATTTCTTGAAGATTCAACCCAAGTTTCTTGGTCCCTTGATGTTCCTTAATTTTCAACTCTTTTAAATATGACTACTCAATCCAGATTTAGCTTTCATTTACTAGCTTATTTCATGACCACTCTTATGCCTAGTTCAACCTAGAGATTGCCCCATATGAAAAGAGATACATAGACTTTTTTTATTTTCATAGAAGTCCATGACACAAAAGCCTTAAGAGTTCTGGAATCTGAGTTACCCTAAAGCAGAATGAGTAGCTACAAGAAGCAGCAAGTTCTCTCCTACTAATTTTTTTTCTAGAAGATGCTGAATGGTTATTTGAATTGTTATAGAAGGCAATTTTTCAGATACAAGTTGAACTATGCTTCTAATAGGGAGATTTTGTGATTTTAAATGTATCTGAATGCAAATTCAGTGATTATATATATATATATTTTTTTTTTCTTTTGGATGGTATATGGGATTTTATCGGCATAGAAACCTTTGGTAAGAAGTATTTTTGTTTTTGTTTTTTTCCTAAATAGTGGGTTTTTTCCCTCCAATTACATGTAAAGATAGTTTTCAACATTTTTTTAAATAAGATTTTGAGTTATTTACCAGTATCAACTGGCACCTGCTCTGCAACTATAACCCAAGTTTAAATCATTCCTCAGACCTAGGTTTGTGACCCTGTGCAAATGACTGAATCTCTGTCTGCGTTTCCTTATTTCTAAAATGGGGTTAATAATAGCCATTTACCTGTCAGAGTTGTTGTGAGGATAAAACTAGACAATATTTGAAAAACACTTTTCAGACCTTAAAGTGGTCAATAAAAGCTTATTATTATTGTTATGATTATTATTTGCCGTCTTAGCTACCATTAGGGCATAAAATGGTTCAATGGTTCTTGATACACTAAAAAGTTAATTAGCATATAACAAACAATTGCTTTTGTTTTTAAACAAAGAAGACTTTATTCTTTGCACATTTAACTTGAGCTATATTATCGTTTATTTCCCCTCAACTGTAACGTTGTCTTGAAAACTGTCTTTCCTTTCATGTCCAATCAGCGCCAGACTTCTCAATTTAAGTCATGGATAGAATAGCCCTGAATTTGTGAATTAAAATACATGTAAAATTTTCGTTCCTACGATAAGGCAGGAGAAGTGGAAATAGAGCTTAAAGTTGTTTTTTTTTTAAATTTAAGACATGTTTGCAATCAATGTCCCTGAATTGAGTATTTTTAGATCATATATTGTAATGCATCTAACAACTTCCCTTCTTGTCTGAGCATCTCTCTAATCCCTAATGAATGCTGTTAAATTTTACTACACAGAATTGCACAGGAATCTTTCAAAATGTTTTATGGAAGTGAATGGTGGGGCTCAAGGTTGAGTGCATGGGATACCTTCATTCTCCAGGTTTGTGACATCTGTCTAGATGAAATTTAGATGAAATGGATCTTGTTTGGGTTATATCTCAGTTTTAAACAGGACTGTGTCAGATCAATCTGTAGCCCTTCCAGTTCTTGGTTTTGGGCACTATTGCAACAATTTAAACATCCTTCAAGTTCCATTGCCAAATGTTATAACCAGTAAGTTACCATTATTTATTTGACTTTGAGTGTCTCTACAATACTTTATTTTTCAGTTCACAGGATAAGAGATCCAAAGGAATAGGAGATCACTCTAACTCCTTTTATTTTAAAGATGAGGGAACTCAGATCTAGAGACCTTCAGAGATTTGTCCAAGGTAACACAGATAATAAATGTCAGAGTCAGGATTCAAACTTAAGCCCTGTGACTTCAAGTTCAGTTCTCTTTCTATCACACCATTCTGTCTTACTCAATAAAAATGTTTTATTAATGCTTAGCACACTTTTTGGACTAGATAGGATATGGTGACTGGCCTTTCTAGTTCTATCTATTCCAAATATCTCCCCCCTCCAAGTTTAAACTTTTATAATTCAATATATTACAATAAGCATTTAAAAAGTATATAACAGATGTTAGGTTAAGTGTCAGAAATACAAGGGCAGAAATGAGAACAGTCTGTGCCTTCAAAAAACTTTTACTGGATGGGAAAGAGATAGATAGATAGATAGATAGATAGATAGATAGATAGATAGATAGACAGATGGATAGAAAATTGGTATCAAAGTAATAAAAGTAATTTCAGGATGAAACTTTTAAGTATTATGGGAGATCATAAAATGTCTCTTGGAAAAGTTAGCACTTGATATGGGGTTAGAATGGAGCTAGGCATTCCATGAGATGGAAAGGAGCAAAGAGGGTACACTAAACTTGATGGGAAAAGCTTTGAAAGTGCACAGCAATCTGAAGTAGAGTCTAATGTACACATATCAACAAGAAAATCATATTGGGGGCAGAGCCAAGATGGCAGCATAGAAGCAACAAGATTTCGCAGCTCCCAAATAACCACCTTAAATACCCATAAAATATGACTCTAAATAAATTTTAGGCTCCAAAATTAAGAAAAATACAGAAAAACACATCTCCCAATGAAGGAGATCGGCAGGAAGGGCTCATCGCAGCATTCTGGGAGCCGAAACCAGCCCAGCCTGAAACCACAGCTTGGCCCTGGGATGTCCAGGAGAAGCCACAGCTGGAGCCTTTAGGAGAGTGGATCAGCGGCAGCTGTGGCAGTTTCCAGAATTATCAACCCTTAAGAAACAAGGATAAAGTGAAAGATCAGTGGAACTCAGCTAAATTTGAGGGATAAAAGTGGTCTGGCCAAACTTCCTCCAGGGCAAGGAAGTAACAGAAGCTATAGCCCTGCAGCTGCCTCCATGTGGCTGCTTCTGAGTTCCTGGCCTGCAGACTGCAGGGAGGCCAAGCAATCATTCAGAGGCTATGTGCTCTTGCATTGAGTGGCCTGGATCCAGATTGTGGTCTCAGGTGGTGGTCCTGGCGTGCATTTTCAGTGAGCCAAAGCTGGTGGGGTTTGCAGCAGCCTCCTAATAGCTCCAGCAGCTGTGAAAACCTCAGCGATCTGGTACAGAGCTTTCCCCTCTGGAAGCAGAGTTCCACAGACCTAAAAAGTCAGGTTAATTGACTGGCAACAACATAAGCAGGCAAAGGATGCAAAGTAAGAACAGCAACCAGACTTTAGATTCCTTCTTTGAGGAAAAAAAGGATGAAAGCATGGAACAGGAGGAAGACAACACAGTCAGAACTCCCACACCAAAAGCTTCCAAGAAACATATAGACTGCTTATAAGCCAGAGATTAGCTTAAGAAGAATTTTGGAAATCAAATAAGAGAAGTGGAAGAAAAATTGGGAAGAGAAATGAGAACGATGCAAGAAAATCATGAAAAGAGAGTCAACAACCTGACTGAAGAAAATAACGCCTTAAAAAATAGATGAACACAAATGGCAAAAGAGGCCCAAAAAGCCAATGAGGAGAAGAATGCCTTAAAAAGTTGAATTTGCCCAGATGGAAAAAGAATCTCAAAAGCTTCCTGAAGAGAATAATTCCTTCAGAATTAGAGT
>JAQQSV010001944.1:0-15000 GCA_028646515.1 Pseudochirops corinnae
TCAATTTTTATAAAAGTGCAACTTAGAGTTGAGAAAAAAGTATAGTCCTTTCTATTTCCAATCAATTTCTCTGGAGGTTTATTATATCTAACTTTTCTAAGATTCTATTCTCTTCCTTTGTTTTTTTCTTATTTATTTTATGGAAAGAATTATTTAGCTCTGATTGGGGAATGTTGAGGTCCCCCAGTAGTGTGGTTTCACTATTTCCTCCTGAAATTCACTTAATGTTTCCTTTTAGAATTTGAATATTACCTATTTGGTACATTTATGTTTAGTATTGATATTACTTCAATGTCTATGATATCTTTTAGCAAGATGTAGCTTCCCTGCTTATCCCTTTTAATTAGGTCTATTTTTGCTTTTGCTTTGTCTGAGATCATGAATGCTACTCATACCTTTTTTTCTGTCAGTTGAAGCATAATAAATTCTGCTCTAGCCCCTTATTCTAACTCTATGTGCCTCTTTGTTTCAAGTAGTTTTGGGGGTGTTTTTATTTGTTTGTTTTTGTAAACTATATATTGTCGAATTCTGGTTTCTAATACATTCAGTTATCCACTTCCATTTGATGGGTAAATTCATCCCATTCACATTCACAGTTAGATTACTAACTGTGCATTTCTCTCCATTTTGTTTTTCTTCTGTTTATCTTTCCCTCTCTTTTTTTGTCCTATTCTTCCTCTAAATTCAGTTTTGCTTCTGACCACTTTGTTCTTTTATCTGCCCTCCCATTTATCAATTCTCTCTGTTTCTTATCCCCTTCCCTTCCTATTTCCCTGGTAAGTAAAATAAATTTATATTACCAATTCAGTGTAGTATATATAAATATATATATGTATGTATGTATGCATGTATGTGTATTTCTGTCTTTGAACCAAGTTAGATGTGATGGAGATTCAAGTGCTGCCCACCCCTATCTCTCACTATTTTCCCCTCCACTATAAAAGCTCTTCCTCGAATGCTTCTTTTATATGAGATAATTTCCCCCATTCTTCATTTGCCCCTTCTCTTAGGGCATCACTCTTTTTTTTTTTTTTTGGCTTTCTGGAGGGGGAAGGTAAAGCAATTGGGGTTAAGTGACTTGCCCAAGGTCACATGGCTAGTTTTTGTGTTAAGTGTCTGAGGCTGGATTTGAACTCAGGTCCTCCTGATTCCAGGGTCAGTTCTCTATTCACTGCACCACCTAGCTGCCCCTGGGCATCACTCTTTCTTGCCTATCCATTTTTTTTTTATACCACACCATTATAATCAACTCATTCCTGCATCCTCTTTTAATATAGAATCCTTCTAATTGTCTCTAATAATGATAAAGTTCTTAGAAGTTACATGTATCATCTTTTTGTATAGAAATGTAAACAGTTTAACCTTACTGATGCTATTCATTCATTTCAATTGAGTCCATCTCTTTGTGACTCTAGGGTTTTCTTGGCAAGGATTCTGGAATGTTTTGACATTTTCTTCACCAGCTTATTTTACTGTTTGAGGCCAGATTTAAACTCATAAAATGAGTCTTCCTGATTATAGACCCAGTGCTTTATCCACTGTGCCATCTCTTGCTCAGTCTTATTGATAACCCTTATAATTTCTCTTTCATGGTTATCTTTTTATGATTCTCTTGAGTCTTGCATTTGAAAATTAAATTTCCATTTAATTCTGGTCTTTTCATCAGGAATGCTTAAAAATCCTCCATTTCAATAAACATCCATTTTCCCCTGGAAGGATTATACTCAGTTTTTCTGAGTAGGTTATTCTTGGTTGTAATCCCAGGTCTTTTGACTTCTGGAATACCATATTCCAACACCCCCTCTTCTTTAACATGGTTGATGATAAATCTTGTGTGATCCAGACTGTGGCTCTGTAATATTTGAATGGTTTCTTTCTGGCTACTTGGAATATTTTTTTCTTTGACTTGGAAACTCTGGAATTTGTCTATAATATTCTAGGTGGTGATTAGTAGATTCTTTCAATTTCTACTTTGCCCTCTAGTTCTAGGTTTTCAGAATAATTTTCTTTGATAATTTCTTGAAATATGATATCTAGGCTCTTTCTTTGACCATGTCTTTCAGGTAGTCCAATAATTCTTTTTTTTTTTTATTTTTTTTATTTTTTTTTTATTTGCTCATTTACTTTTAATTTACAAGATTCGGTTCCACAATCACTTGAGTTTCAGATTTTTTTCCCCTCCCTCCCCCCCCCCCCATGGTGGCGTGCAATCATGTATAGGATTTGCAAATACTTTCACATTGTACAATAGTTTTAGTCCAATAATTCTTAAATTATCTTTCCTCAATCTATTTTCCAGCTTAGTTGTTTTTCCAATCAGATATTTCACATATTCTTCATTTTTAAAAATTATTTTGACTTGGTTTTGTTTTTTGATATCTCATTGAATCATTAGATTTCACTTGCCTAATTCTAATTTTTAAGAAATAATTTTCTCCAGTGAGCTTTTGTACTTCTTTTCCCATGTGATCGATTCTGCTTTTTAAGATATTACTTTCTTCGGTATTTTTGGGCCTCTTTCACCAAGCTATTAATTGTCTTTTTATAACTTTTTCCTTTGCTTTTATTTCTTTACTTAATTTTTCTTCTGCCACTCTTCTTTTATTTTGACAATTATTTTTTAGTTCTTCCAAGAATTCTTGTTGGGTTTGTGTCCAATTCACTTTCTTTTTTCCTTTAAAGCTTTGCTTGTAGCTGTTTTAACTTCATTGTCTTCTTCTGAGTTTGTTTCTTGATCTTTCCTGGCACTATAGTACCTTTTTATAGTCATATTCTTTTGTTTGTTTGCTTATCTTTGCAACCTAATTCTTGATTTTGAATTTCATGTTAATGTTAAGCTCTGTTCCTGGCATGGGCAGAAGCCAGGAGCACTGTCTCAAGCTTTAGGCTTTTCCACACTGTTGTTTTCAGAGCTACTTCTAGGGGTTTGGAAGTGTTTAGTGCTTTTAAGATGGTATGATCTAGGGAGGGGTGTGATCATTATTCTCCTGTTCTATTCTCTGATTGTTACTCAGGAAAGGTCCTGATCCCTTGGTATTGTGACTGATACTGCTCCGTAGGGCCTTTGCTCCTTTGGGACTAGAAGTGATACAGTTCCTCAGGTTCTCTGATCCCTTGTGAACAAAAGCGATACTGTTCCTCAGGGCTCCCACTCCCTCTTGACCAAAGTTGATCCTCTCTGTCCTTAAACTATGACCCAGAAGTGGGTCTAGGCATTGGAGTTGCCAAACTGCAGTGGATCCTGTGTCTGGTGATAGCACAGGGGTCCCCTGTAATTTCTTTCTGACTAGTTGCCAGGCCACATTACCATCTCTGACTTGAGAGCACTCAAAGTTGCCACTGCTTCTTTTTCTACCATCTCATCCTACCAAATGTGTTTCATCCATGTGGGCTCTGGGTCAGCCTGTAGCCCATGTCATAGATTTCTCTTTATGTTCCCCTAAGTCTTGTGGTGGAATGTCATCCTATAATCTTTTATTGGTTCTGCTACCCCAAAATTTGATTTGAAGAGTTATTTAAAGTTGTTTAGAGGGGGATGTTGGAAGAGTTTGGGTGCCTATTCTGCTTTGCTATCTTGATTCCACCTTCAGAAGGACATAGAATCATTAACAAATATTCTTTAGGAAGTTTTAAGATAGTATGATACAGTGGATCAAATGCTAAGCTTAGAGTCTAGAAAACCTGGGTTCAAATCCACCAACTCTTACTAGCTGGGTAACTATGGGTAAACCATTACATCTCTCTGAGCCTCAGTTTTAAAAATCTATATAATGGGAATAAAAGGAACTGAAATGCATGCCTCACTGGGTAAGGTTCTATCAGTGTCCATTACTATTTCCTTATCTGGAAAATGAAGTATTTGAACAAGATGATTTCTGAGCATTCTTTCATGATAATGTTCTATGATTTGATGCCATTAGGGAGAAAATCAATGGCACTGGAAGAATATCTCCCTTCTGGAAATGTCATTCCTCATTAGCCACAGGCAAAAATTATTATTTGAAGAACTGCTATGTAGCATGTTACCAATTGTCATTGTCATTTACTTATTTTCTCTTCCTGGGGATTAGGAAGAAAAGCAATTTTATCTTTATGTGAGATGATTTTGCTACAGTTCACTTGGAAGGCTGGGGAATAAATAGGATGACCTCCAGGGGTCCCTTTTAGCCCTCTAATGTTGTAAAATATGGAGGAGATGACATCATCATAACCTTTCTCATAGAATTCTTACTCTGTGAAGGTCAAGTAGATACTCATAGTTTGCTTAGATTTCCTTTAACAGTAAACCTGATTGTCCCCCAACCATGATCCATATATTGACATTTCCCCCCATAATTCAATGAATATATTTTTACATTTATTCACTGAATTTTGTAAAGTGAAATAGATGTATAGTATGCAGCCAGTTTGTTCAGTTGTTCAATAAAAAATAAACATAGGCAAAATGAAATGATACAAGTTTTTTTTTACCTAATATTCATTTTTCTATTTCCAATGGACCTTGTTAATCTTCAAAAAAAAAAGTCTTAGGATATTAAGACATTTACTGAACTATGTCAGGTAACCAAATGCAAAATGTTCATATGACACAGTTGAGTAGCTTGTTTTAGAAAAATTCTAGACCATTTCTTATCTTTGCCTTTTAAAAAAGATAATATGCATGCAACAGACACTCATTCTTCTCTAACCTTCTGGATAAAAGACTGTTATTGACATCTAAGGATCAGGTTTTAATTGAAGTAGGATTTCTCACGGTCTAGCCTCTGTGATCTCTACCTAATGATCACAGAGATTCACTGGAAAAGGCAATGAAACAGATAAATGTGTTGGAAAAGATACCTAACAGCTCAATTTAATTCACTGAAGCTCACCAAAACAGATACATGCGATTTATCCTGGCCTGATGGAAAGTGGGCATGAAATAGAGGCAGATTCTCATCCCATAAGCCTCTCAAGAGAAATACCTTAACCCACATACTCTATTGATGGAGATACGTATCTTGTGTCAAAACTTCAGCACATTTTGCATGCCTTAGAGTAGATACTCCTGGAAGGAAATGCTGGATCTTGTACATATTGTATGTAGCATCTAGCATAGAATGGCTGTTCTGGACTCAACGTTCGATCTCCCACAAAAAAAATAGTGGGGCACCATAAAATGATCTAGCAACACCCTTCCTCCATTGCCTGGATGGTTTCAAAGAGGTAAAAAAAAGGGGCCAATAAATATTTAACAAGCAGTAATAACATGCTATAGTCAGTGAATACAATGGTAATTAAAATTCACCAGATACCCCATGAAACTGGACATTTCAACACTAGATATTAATTTCAGTATCCTCTTGGGCCTCCTTCATAAAACCATATTTGGATTTCATGAGTTCTACATTGCAATAAAGAAGACGAGGTCGTGTGTCAGCGTGGATAGAAAAGGGGCCTTAGAGTCAAGAAGACCTCAGTTCAAGTCCTGCCTTTTGGCCCATACTGGCTTTGTGATCCCGGGCAAAGCACTTTCTTTCTCAGTGCTCAAAACAACTCCAGAAAATAAGTGCCAATCTGCATTGGCAGAGGGAGTTTCTTCATCTAATGACCCTTTACAGGAGTCATGTGCCATATACATATGCCATATACAAAAGCAGTGTGGATATCACACCTGTTTTATGAATATGGGGTAAAATGTAACTTACCTGATTTTAAGTAGAATATGAGAATTAGGTTTTTGACAATAAGAAAAAAGGAGGATTATTTGAAGGAAGAACCTGGAGTGTGAACCCAGAAAAATGAAAGCAGAGAGTAAGGACAGATTTCAGAATTGCATCCAGATAAGTTTGAAGCTGAAAGAGTTTATTATAATTATCTCAGTTAAGTCCAATTGAGCAAAGGGTCAGTTTGGAAGCAGAGAATCAGAGAAGCCACGTGGCTTATTGATTGGTTTGGCTGAAATGCATTGACCAGGGGGCTGTCAAATCAAATAAAGAATGGAAAGACTCAGCAGTGGAAGTATTTGTTCAACACAGAAGCCACGTTCATCAAGGAAATTTTATGACCAATTCCTGATACAGAAAGGAGATACTAAAGTTAACAATTCTATAGTTGTGACTGACACTGAGCACATGGGTTTTCTTCACTCATTATCTCCTTGCCACTGTCTTATTTCTGTGTATGTCCACTTGCCACCTCAGATATTGTGTGCCTTGGTGGGAGAGTATAATATAACCCAGGTTTAAATGTAAATTTCAATTTATCTTCTATTCTTGCATTCATTTTCATATATGAGTACTTATGACTTTTTAGAAGTGCTTTTGCCATTTCGTTGAGTCAATGGTTGTGTTTGAGATATGAATGTGCCATGACTGTGAGTGGTTGGTTTGGGTAAATGGAAATGCATCACTAGAGTCTCAAGAGCTAATATTGCCTAATAAAATGACAAGCCCAGTTCTCATTCCTGAAGATATACGTTGGTGGAACACTGTGCAGAGAGAACATCTCGTGTGTGATTAAGGGAAACCTATTCCTCTAGGACCCTTAAGGAGTTTGTGTGCAGTCATGTGCTGGTGATTCTTTTCTGGGCCACTAGATCTGTCCGTGTGAGGGCAGTTTGGAAAAACCAAACCAGCCTTTTTGGTTAAGTGTGAGGTGCTTCAGTGTAGGTGCCCATCACAGGCAAACAAAAGGCAATTCTTTATACCTATATAAAATCACAAGTCCAAACCCTATAACTAACATGAGTATTACAGCAAATTCTGTGACCTAAATTTATGTTTATTTACAATTTGTTTTGATATTGTCTTTTCTCCTGCTGAATATCAAAGCCAAGTTTAGGTTTGGTTTTGGGAGTTGGAAAAGTCAAGGCAATAATATGCAAATTGTGTCCCTCACCCCTGAGGATTTGCCTGGGCTTGGTGTACTATAGATTATAGACATAAAAGAAGTGTGCAAAAAGTTCCATGTCAGTGTGAAACCAGTGAAAGAAATCTTTTATGAACACTGATTGAAATAGAGATGACCCTTAGCTTACCCTCCCATACAATCAAATGCTCTGTTTGTTTAGGTCACTGGAGGCTCCTAGAAATTGAGAGTGTGTGGATGAGGTAGCTGACCACTCTTGGCCCAAACATGTGTTTTTGTGGACATTGCCCCTGATTGTGGTATGTGTTTTCATGTTTGTCACTCATCTCCCTATTCTGATTACACTATTTGTCTAAAGGGTTTGTTCCTTCCACCACTCCTGAAGGAGACAGTGTTAAATGATATTCAAACTCAGAGATCTTTTGGAGTGCAGGTACAATACAATATAGATAAAAGGCAGCTTCAGACTTGTGCCTCATCTGAATAAAAGATCATAGAATAAAAAGGCAATGAAGATCCATGAGGAGCGATGTGCTGTGAACAAGTAAATAATGACCCAAAACTAGAGCGAATTCTTTTCTGTAGAACCTTCCGAAAGAAGTGTGAGGTGGAAGTGTTATTAGTGAGACACATGAGAAGAGGAAATATCTCATGTAGGGCCTCTGAAAAAATAAATAGCACAAGCTAGAAAATGACACCCATGTGAATGTGACAAAGGAAGGTTCATGTCCCTGAGGGTCCCTTTCCAAAAGGTTTGACCAGGTGATGGAAGCTTAATATTTATAGAAATGATCAGCAGCCCTTCCACAATGACCCACTTTGCTCATGGGTGGAAGGACCTGGATTTTCAGGCACAGAGAGAAAACCAGCAGGTTTGTGGGGTTTTGTCCCATTTGTTGCCTTTGGAGAAGCTCACTCCAAAGTGTATCCATCCTCTCTAATGTAACCAGTTTCATTACTCCCTTAGGAAAATATTTCTTCCCTTTTCCCTAACCCCAAATATCCACCAAATTATACTATACCAACTATAATCTGATTGTTTGTTCATCTCTGTACCTTCTGTCTACCACTGGAAGAATTTTAAAGAGTGAATAACTGAACTGGTAGTGTTACAATAATAGAACTGAGATGCAAGTTTGAAGAAATGGAAAAAGGCTTACCATATAATAAATGGGCTTTTGGAAAAATATTAGGGAAAATATCATGGAATGAAGGGTCATTAAACACTAGGAAAAGAAACTGAAGCAGGTGGTGCTGTTTGTAACCATGGAATTCTCTACCGATCAGATATCCATTATGGTTTTCTTTGCACTAATACTGGGTACAGATAAGGCAATTTGTTCTTTGAATCTTGGTTTAATTATTATGTGGTATTTTTTAGGGCTATGGAAGAGAAGACACAGAAAGTAAAGATAGCAAAGCTAAATTTGGCTGGTGTTAATTTTTGTTGAATTATCTAGATCAAAAAATAAATTGAGACTATGTATCTGATTTTATCTTCCCAACTGTTCTGGAAGATAAATATTACTATCATGCCTATTTTTCAAATGAGGAGAATGAGACTGAGAGATTAAGTTACTTTCTTGGCCCAGGGTAATACAGTTAATAGGTTGTTGGAGGCCATATTTGAACTCAGATCTTTCGGAATCCAGGTTCAGTGCCATCTAGCTGCCTCAGTAGTGGATGGGTAATGACTTCATACCATGTACATTGCCTGGGAGTTCAAGAATCAGGTTTCTTTCCAGCACAGACAGGCACAGTACCACTGAGAGCTTGAATATTCCAGAGAATGGGACTGGATGGAATATGAATTTCTTTATTTTCATACCATGTGTGCATCATCAGAGCTCTTGGCTCCTTCACATATGTTCATATAATTATTCCTAAATGACCCTGTTGTGTTGAAAGCTTGTGAGGTTGTGGTGTAACGATGGAATGAAATCCGTGCTGCCTAGAGGGAAAAACGTTGGAGAAACACAATTTTTAAAAATGTGGGTTGGGTTTTTTTTTTTTTGTTTTTTGGGCTTTTTTGCTGACTTTGTGTTGGAACAATATGACTTTTGCTATCAAGAGATCTGGCAATGCTCCAGTGATATTGGGAAATGAAATTGCAATGAAAATTATTGCTAAAGCAGATGTGAAAACTGGAGTCTTCAGTAAATGAGATACACATCTGTGCATCAACAGACATCTTACCCCTTCTATCACTCAGTACCCAACAGAGAGACAATCTGATCAGACAAAGTGATAGGAGGATCAAAGGGAGTTTACGATGGCCATCCTCTGACCTTTGGAATACAGGCATACACTTTGTATTACATCCAGACATAAGCAAATATGGTGGCAGGGAAATTTATATAACAAGAGGCAGATGGAAACAACAACAACAACGGAAACACAATTTCACTCCTCTTATCAACCAGTGTGGCCGAAGTCTCATTCTACTCTGTGAGTGAACGGATCTGCAATGGGTCCAGTAGGAGGGAGAAGGCTTAGAAAGGGAAGATTTCAAAACAAGAGGCTTCTAGATCTGGAAGGGCGCTAGGAGATCATCCCCTGCAACCCATTAAGCCCCAAGGTTTTAGTGGTTTGCCCACAGTCACAGAGCTGGTTAGAGGCACAGATGAGACTAGAACCTAAGTTCCCCCCTAATACCTTGTTTCTTTTTCATAACTGGAGAATCCACCAACAACCTAGAAATTAATATTAATTAGCATTTGTGATATTTTAACACTTGGAGGGAGCATTCAAATATCTGATGACATTTGGTCCTTCTGAAAACTCTACAAAGTAAAGTAAGTAGTAGAGTTATGATTATCACCATATGAAGGAAACTGAGGCCCGGAAAAGGTAAAATTACTTGCCAGAAATGAGAATTCTAATGATACAGTCTGATATAATGAACTCATTTAAAGTCAGAAGACTTGGATAAAGTTCTAGCTCTGACATGTAAGTAATTCTATAGAAAATAAAAATATTATATACCATTCATCCATCCATCCATCTATCTATCTATCTATCTATCCATCTATCTATCTATCTATCTATCTATCTATCTATCTACCTACCTATCTATACAAACAGTTGTATCCTCCTCCCCATTTACAAAATATGAGGTGATTTCTGGGGGGCCACTTGTGCTGATTTAGCATTAAAGGGCTTAGCACTATGGGATACAATAAGTCCTGGGTGTTGCCTGCATGACTATAATTGAAGATTCTCTATTTACATAGATGTAGCTATATACACATACATGCAAGTAATTTGTGTGTACATATACATGCATATACATAAATATATCTAAGTTTCCACATACAGTCAGTTCTACTATAACACTTGTTTTCATAATATGACCTTCTATGGTGAATTTTTGGGTAGACATGGGAAACGGTTGTATAGGATGAGGAGGCATGGATAGTTGTGATCAGCATCCTCAGGGAGAGCACCAAACTGATGGGATCACAGATGCCTTTAGTCCATTTGAGTATAGCACATGTGTGTGTGCCCACATGTGCATGTGTGTGTGCGTACATGCATAAAACACATCTGACTTGTGACCTCTTGGTGTAAGGAGCTCTCATTAAGTCAGCATTCTACTAATAAAGACTGGCACCTGCTCTGAGGTTTATAATCCTAGAGACTGGGGCATCACGAAATTAAAATGCTTGCTCAGGGTTGCATAGGCAGAACATGTTAGTAAGTAAATCAATTGATAAGTCACTAAGCATTGGGGATACCAGTGCAAAAAACAGTCTTTACCCCCAAGAATCTCACAATGAGATACAAGATAAATTGGAGGAATCAACACAGAGAAGGTGGAATTAAGAGAAACTAGGAGAGATTTTCCTGGAGAAGTTGGGATATTAGCCGAGACCAGAAGGGAGCCAGGGAAGCCAAGAGGCAGAGAGGAGGAGGGAGAGCATTCTAGACATGGGGGAGATGGGACCTGAACTCAAGATTTCTTGACTGAAATTGATACTATCCACTATGCTAAACTGCTTCTCTGATGCTACATACATAGCAACGTTTTATTGTCATTGCTGACATTACTATCATTGCCTTCTTACTGACCCTCAAAGAGGATTCATCTTCTGTTCCCTGCTTTTGCACTAGTAGCTCCCAATGCCTGGAATACATTCCCTTCTCGTTTCTGTTTCTTCACATTCCCAATTTCTTTCAAGACTTGTTATCAGCATCCTTTTCTACATGAGGTCTTTCCTAATCCCCATCTTGGATTCCTTTGCAGCTATTTTGTATTTTTCATATACTTCTGTGGACATGGTTATAGCAACATGAAATTAGAGAATAGAAAGGTAATTCAGAGTCTGTCTTGTCTTTCTATCCCGTGTATTTGGCACAGTTTCAGGCACACAGAAGGTACTCAATAAATGCTTATTGATTGATCATTGTCTTTTGTGTCTGCCCTGAATCTGACCCTCCTTTAAATACAATTTTCCCTTATTAGAATATAAGCTCCTTGAGAGCAGAGACTTTTGATGTTCAATTTGTACCCCCAAGCACTTAACACAGTGCTTGGTTCATAATAAAACACTTAATAGATGCATTTTTTCTTAATTGGTTTTTAAACATAATCTTTATGAAGGCATTACTACTTGTTGCTATGAGTAAAAGAAAACAAACAATATGAAACCTGTAATCCTTTCCACATGGCTAGACATATACCTACGCACATGGACATACCAGAAGGATATCTGGTCTGCTATTCTTTTTTTCTTTTTGCAGGTCCTAGTGCTATGCTACGTTGGGTGGGGATGGGAAAGGGTGAAGCCCAAAGGAACAAAGTTTTAAAAAATAGGTTGCCTTTCTCTCTGTCTCTGTTTGTCTGTCTGTCTCTCTCTCTGTCTCTCTCCATTTGTCTCTCTCTCAAACTCTGCCCCATCCCAATGCTTTTGCTACCCCCAACTTTGTCCAATCTTCTGTTATTTCTTCTTCATGGGAAGTTTCATGTGGCAGCTCCTTGCTGTGTTTCTTTATAAAGAGATGTTAAAGGACATAATTTTAAGATATAACATTTTTGAGCTCTTTCTTCCCTTCTCTGAATCCACAGATTAGTGTGTCCTGCTAGAGGTAGAGAATTGATACTTGTATACCAAATACTGCCTGATTTTGCTGCTCTAGCTTCACTCTCTTGCACAGGTGGATAGATCAGACAGGTGTCTGAGCACTAATGGTCTTGTGCATGGTGTGTTTGGGAGGGGCGGTTGTTAGATGAGAAGCTATTCTCTCCACACATTGCCCTGCCAGTACACACCTTCAGGGATGATAATTGGGTTTGTTCTTTATTAGGCAACATTTAATGTTATTGCCTAGTTGAGAGAGAGAGAGAGAGAGACAGACAGAGACAGAGACAGAGAGACAGAGAGACAGAGAGACAGAGAGACAGAGAGTGTATTGCATGAGGTAATTACATACCCTGGAATGCTCTTTTTACCAGCCATAATGATATAGAAGGAACATCACTTGCACTATTCAAGCATGAGATACCGGTTGCCTTTGATAACAATCAGAAAATTCACAAAACCCCAGTCACCAAGAAAGCCAAAAATCTCAAGTTGAAATGCTAAATTTTGTTTTAAAAAATCATTCTGCATTTGTAAGTTTATAACCCATGTTCAGCCCTGCAGCCTTTAACCTTTTAAATCAACATCAATAAAAACAAAGATGATATGCTTTTATCAAATTTGCAGATGGCTCCAGTCTGGGATGTGTTTCTAACACAATGGAACAGTATCCAAAAATACTTTGACAGACTAGTATATGGACTAAATTCAATAAAATATAATTGAAAAGGAACAAATGTAAAATCACACATATGGTTCAAAATTCAATGTCACCATTCTGTGACAAAGGAGATATGACTAGACAGAAGTACTCATCTAAAAAGAAGATGGAATTTTAGTGGACTTAATCAAGTGTGATATAAAGACCAAAAGAAAGCTAATGTAATCTTGGGCTGCATTTCACAGCCAAATTCCTAGGAAAAAAGCTGTCTCCACTTGCTTCTTTCACTTCCTTTCTCTACATCATCACTTGAATTAAATGGCTCACAAGTTGCCAACGATTTCTTAATCACCAAACTGATGAATTTTCCTCAGTTCTCATCTTTCTTGACCTCTCTAGAGAATTTCACACTGTTGATCACCCCATCATGCGGGATATTCTCTCTTCTCTGGGTTTTCACAACACGGCTTTATATAGTTTTCTCTTACCTATCTGACCGTAATACAAACTCCTCTATAAAGCCCTTTACAACCTGTCTCCAACCTATCTTTCTAGTCTTATTACAAACTCTTATTATAAACATTTTATATTCCATCCAAATTGGCCTTCTTGTTATTCCTCACATATAATCACCCTTCTTTTTTCTCTTTATCTTTGCCTGGGCTAAGCCCTATGCCTGGAATGCTCTCTCTCCTTACCTTCACTTCTTAGGAGCCTTAGTTTCTTTCAAAGCTCAGCTCAAGTACCGCCTCCTGTATGAGGTCTTGCCTGATCTCTCCAGCTGCTAGTTGTCTCCTCCCTACTAAATTGCCTTGAACATATTATGTATTTTATAAATATATGTGTGTGTATCTGTGTGTGTGCATATGTGTACATATTATTATACGTTGTATGTATATGTTTTTTCTCCTATTTATAATCTCCTTCAGGGCAAGAATGGTTTCATTTTTGTCTTAGAATCTTGAGAACCTAGTGTAGGGCCTGGAATATACTAAATAAATGCTTGCTGATTGATTGATTGATTGGAGAGGCAGCATGATTGAGTAGGAGCCCTGGCTTTGGACTGAGAAGATTTGGGTTAAAATCCCATCTCTGATAGTTATGACCATTGTGACTTCATGAAAGTCATGTAACCTCTCTGGGACTCTGTTTCCTCATGCATAAAATGAGGAAGTTACACTACATCATCACAGGTCTCTTCCATCTGTGATCCTGCAATTGGCTGATTGAGGGTATTTATGACTAAAAGGTGATAGGTTTTCTATATCCTGCCCTGGTCTGATCATACCTGGAGTATTATGTCCAGTTGTAATACATGTCAGGAAAGACATGGATAACTAAGGGAACATCCAAAGGAGGGCAATCAAGATGTCAGGTCAATAGGCATTTATTACGCACCTCCTATGTGTCAAACACCTTGCTAATGCCTAGCATGCAATGAAAGATAAAAGACAATCCCTGTTCTCAAGGGCTCATGATCTAATGAGTGAGACAGCGTGTAAACAACTACACACAGATCAGATATAAATAAGCATAATCTCATAGGGAAGGCACTAAAATTATGGACAAGTCCTTGGCATGATGCCACATAAAAAGTAGTTGAGGGAATCATGCATATTTAACCTAGAGAAGATTCAGGGGGCCTTGGTAGCTGTCTTTAAGTATTTGAGGGACTATCCTGTAGAGCAGCGGTTCTCAACCTGTGGGTTGTGACCCCTTTGGGGGTTGAATGACCCTTTCACAGGGGTCACAGGGGTCACCTAAGACCATCAGAAAACATGTATTTCTGATGGTCTTAGGAACCAAGACACTACTCCTCTCTCCATCTCCAGGCGGGTCTGTCCACATGCAGATATGCCCACATGTGAGTATTAAAGGGTTGTGGCATTAGGAAGGTTGAGAACCAATGCTAGAGAAAGGATTAACTACTACTTGGCCCAAGGAGATAAAACTAGGAGCAATGGGAGGACGTTCTGAAGTGGCAAATTTAAGTTTGATATGATGAAAATAATTTCTTGTCATTATGATCTACTTTGAGGGGTAGTAGGTTCTCCGTCTCTGGAGTGGTTAGGGCAAAGGCTGGATGAATTCTTGTTGGGTATGTTTCTGATAGCAGTCTCTCATTTAGGGATGGGTTGGTCCAGAGGGTGGTAAAAATTCCCTTTAACTCTGAGATACTGTGATTCTGATAAAAGAAAAAGCATAACTATGGGCCATAGCATTGGTTTAAGTACATAAAGCATGTGTTACACATGCCCTGATATGTGACTTTATTGCAAACCTGCACTCATCTGGATGGCTGCATTCCATCAGCTCTTAGTTATCTGTCATCAAGACCATTTTGAATATCACAATGCTGATTCGTCTAGAGCAAGGAGAGTGTAGAAAGGGCTAAGTCTGTGGTGAGGG
>JAQQSV010001944.1:20000-21250 GCA_028646515.1 Pseudochirops corinnae
TCTCATTCTCATGCATAGGAAGGACTTAATGAAACATTTTTCAAATTAGTTGTTTTTTTTTAAAGCTGTCGGTGAACTGGTTATCTGAGTTTCTCTTATTTACTGTGTAATTAACCAGTAGAACATAAGCTCCCTGAGAACAGGGACAGCTTCATTTTGATTTTTGTCAACTTTGTAAAAGCTTATTCATCTTGCAATAAAAAAAGACTTCTGAAATGCTTAAGGAATGAAGTTAACTAGGAATAAACACCCAAACCAATGAATGCCTTCAAAGAAAAAGACCAAGATTAAGGGAGATTCAATGAGTTTCATGATTTCTCAAATTTGCTATTTGGTACCCTGAGATCCTTTGGAAAATGATGACAGAATGACTGTCTGTCACTTTCAGCTATTTATTTTGCCCTCACCCCAAGCCAAGGTAGCAATCATAGCCAATGCTTCCTAGTTTACTATAATAACAACGATAAAAGTAATGATAATTACTTAAGAGATAACAATTAATAATAAGATTACCTAACGTGTATATAGTGCTTCAAAGTTGGCAAAAGTGATCTACATATGTTTATTTCACTTGATCTTCATAACAATCACGTGAAATAGTTGCCATTAGTATTCCCATTTTACTGTTAAAGAAACTGAGGCTGAGAGGTTAAATGACTTGCTCAAGGTGACACCAGTTAATAGCAGAACTGAGACTAAGTCAAAGGTCAGTTTTGCCAGTTCAGGGCTCTTTTCCCGTTGATCTTGAATAACTTTCAATAATCACTAGTTCTAATTCTTTAGTAAATTCTTGCCTCGACAAAAGAAACACTCCTCACCCCACCCCCTATCCCCAACCAAATACACCAAAAGAGATTGGAAGATGACTAGGTTACTTTGGATCTAGAGGAATTAGACTATAATTAAAATGGAGACATATTAAGTGGAAGATTATTTAGATTCAGAATCATGTACCTGGGGGACATGGGGTATGTGCCATGTAGTTAGAGAAAGGATATGGTGATCTTTAAGGTGGAAATGCAATCTCCACGGTGGATCTATCATATAAGCTTATAATGGGGAAGAGCAGTGGAGGCAGGAAGAAACTATACAGAATTATGGGAAAGATTAGGAAAACTTTGATTTGTGAGAGAAACTGAAGCAAGTAAGAGGAACCAGAATGTAAGGACTTGGGTGACCAGCCTTAGAATAAAGAGAGGAGAAGGATGATGATAGGGAGAGAGAGGAGACCTGAAGAAGAAAGAGGAGGA
>JAQQSV010001944.1:21750-36765 GCA_028646515.1 Pseudochirops corinnae
TATTATTATTTACATGCAACTGGGAAATAAGATATACAGGTACTGGGATAGGGAGATCCATCTTGCTCTACCAGAAAGTCAGAGGGGTGATGAGGAAGGATAGAGGAGAGAGCAGATTGGGGGAATGGGTATACAGTGGGATTGCTGTTTTGGGGTGGTGGGTAGGGGAAAGACAGGGAGAAAATTTGTAACTCAAAATCTTTTGGAAATCAATGATGTAAACTAAAAATAAACAAAAGTTAATTAAAATAATAAATTAATTTAAAAAAGAAATATGAAATCATTCCTTTTCAAATCATAATGCAGTAAAAAATTATATTCAATAAAGGGCCATGGAAACGTTGATAAAAAAAACTAATTGGAAACCCAATAATCTATTTCTAAAATATGAGTGAGTTAAAGAACAAATCATAGAAACAATCAATAATTTCATTACAGAGAATGACAACAATGAGACAACATTTCAAAATTGGTGGGATGCATCCAAAGCAGTACTTAGAGAGAAATTTGTAAGTCTAAATATGTATATCACTAAAAAAGAGAAAGACCAGATTAATGAACTGGGCATGCATCTAAAAAAAAAAACCCTTGGAAAAAAAAGAACCGATTATAAATCCCCAATTAAATGCCTAAATGCAAATCCTGAAAAACAAAGAAGAGATTAATAGAACTAGAAGTTAAAAAAATGAACTAATAAATAATAAATAAATACCACCTCATACCTATCAGATTGGCTAACATGATAGAAAAGTAAAATAACTAATACTAGAGGGGTTGTGGAAAAATTGGGACATTAATACACTGTAGGTAGTGTTGTGAACTGGTTCAACCCTTCTCAAGAACAATTTGGAACTATGCCCAACATGCCCTCTACCACAAGTATGTGAAGACTTCCTCTGACAGCATGGGCAGAGGAGAACAATTTGTTCCAATGGCCATCAGGGTGGCTGTGGAGCACTAAGAGTTTGGCCAGACATTAAAGACACCAAGGCCATCCACATTGTCAGTCATCTTGACTTTTGTCTTGCCACTGGATTTCTTTTGTCTTGCCACTGGATTTCTATGACTCTGCAAGAGACAGTGAGGCTGATGACTTTGTGCAACTTTGCCTCACTTAATTCAAGTCACACAGGAGTCAAGACATCATCTAGGATGTCATTGGTCCTCTTCAAAAACAAACAACACCAGGTGGCTTATAAGAAATTATAATACCTGAAATCAGAAGATGTGGATCTGCCATGATGTGGACCTGTATGCCCTAGGGCAAGTCACTGTCTGATTTGGGCTTCATTCTCCCAAAAGAATGGGAAAACATTTATTAAAGCCTTACAATACGCTCAGCACTGAACAAAGCCCTTTGAGTATAAACACAGAAGCAAGGACAGCCTTTGCCCACAAGAAGCTTTCATTTCAAAGGAGGAAATGAAAAATATTTACAGGAGTGGTATAACACAAAAGGGCTAGAGTAGGTTACCTCCAAGGGCCCTTTTAGCTTTAACATTCTGTGGTTCTGTGATGTTAATTACTACGTTTAGTAATTTTATTGATGTTATGTACACATATATACGCACATATTGATATAACACACAGACATATATATGTAGAGACAGAGGGTGAAGGAGGAGAAGGAGACAGACAGACAGACAGATAGAGACAGAGACAGACAGACAGAACAAATGAGTAAGGGACTGAGTAGGATAAATTCTCCTAGCTACACCTACAAGAAGTCTGGCTGGTGTCTATGATCAGGTCATCACTACCCATGTGATGGCAACATATCCCATTTCAGGCAAAATACTTAGGAGGTAATAAAGCATCTTCTATGCGCTGGCCCTATGAATTATCAGTCATTACAGCTGACATTTCTTCCAACTCTCTAACTCAGTTCTAGAAATCCTGATAGGTTCAAGCAACTGCCAGTAACTAAGGGCAACATTTATTCACCACCACTTCCTACTGGCCTTTATTCAGTCAAAAATAAAACAACCCAACTCGAATGACTATGGGGCTTGTTGAATCATCCATTTAAATTGGATACCTCACCCACAATAAAAGTTCACCTTTTATCCCTAGGATCTTATTTACATTGACCTATATAAGTAATGGTCTTTGGTAATAGGTTCCAGTGATCTCAGGACTCTGCTTTAATCTGCCACAACGTATTAGGAGTGGTCCAGCTTTAAAAGTTATTTGTGTCTGTCTTTTTTTTTTCTTCAATGATCGTTAGGCTGTCTTTAGGATCAACAGAGGGCCACCAACTTTGAGAGACTTCTGGGCACAATGGGATGGGGGAAGGGAAATGGTAAGTAGAGAGTGAAAAAAAATATCTCTGCAGTGAATCTGCAGTTTGATCATGCGAGGAAAGAGGGGGAAAAAGAAGTTTGAGAGGAGGGAAACTTGAGAGCTACCTCTGTAACTACAATTAGGAAGGAAGACAATTGATCTATGGGACAAGAAGGCAGCAGCTGTTGTCAATAACCCTGACAACACCATCGGCTTCTCTCCCCTTTTGAGGCTGCCTGTAGCCAGCTTACAAAAAGCAGGAGGTAGCCCAGACTTTGGTCCTGGTGTTTCTAAAGTGGCACTTTAGTACAGAATAGTATTGGCTGTTTTTAGTTAGGGACTTAGGATAGATCCTTTTTTGGTAAATCAGAGTGGCTTTGAGGAACATAGCTACCTGGGTGGATTGCCTTACCAATCTTTGGGAGTGTGTGTGTGTGTGTGTCCCTGAGATGAATTTCATACAGTACTGAAGTCTGCTGGAGGTCTTAAGTCATGGTAGATACAAAAGGAACGACTGCATGGCAAGGTCTGTGACAACTGCATCCTTAACAAATCCTTCTGGCTCCTTCCTTATTTCTGTCACATGTGTCTGTGACAGAGGCCCTGGGACTTTTTTACATCTTCCCTATCAACCCAATGGAAGAGAGAAGCAGTGCCAACTAACCAGTAGGCTTGAGCAGGCTCTCTCTTGATGAGTGTGGGGCCCAGAATAAGTTCAAATGTCTGATCCATCCCCACCATCATTTTTATACAGGTGAAATTAAGTTATATGTACATCTAGGGTGCCCTTGAATGGTAAAACAATGTCATACAAGAGTAGTCTGGGTGAATGAGTGAGTGAATATATGGAAAAGAAAACATGCTTAGACATTCTTTACTCTGGTTCTGATGTCAAGATTTATTGATATATGTATGCACATATAAATGTCAGGTCTTTTTTTCTTCTTCTTAGTATTGGCTCTTAAAGCCAACCCCTTTTCTCAAAGCTATTTAATCTTTGAGAGCATTGCTAGTCACCCAATGGAGATTATTACGTACCAGGAGAAGGGAGAATGGGAAAGTGCACCAAACTCCATGTGAACCTGTGAGCTTTGCTCCATTCCGCAGTCACAGATGGCATCCAGGCCAGCAATGTGGTGTCAGTCAAAGAGAAGCAGTGTGATATAAAGGCTAGAGCACTGGCCTTGGAGTCAGAGGACCTTGGTTCAAATCCTACTAGCTGTGTGACAGTGAATGAATCACTTAATCTCTCTCAGTTCCTAAGTTCCCTCATCTGTAAAAGGAAGGGATTAGATTAGATCTAGAGCCATTCCATTTTAAATCTATGATCCTATGACTTCAAAAACTCATTCCTTTAATGAAAAGAAGAGCTCGATGAAACAGTTTAAATGGCTTGGCAAAAATTCATGTCCCCTCCAGGACATTCCTCTCCTAGTTTCAAAGCACAGGTTTTCCTGATGGTGGATCAGTAGTATTAAGTTCCTCTAGAATCACAGATTTGGGATAGAAGGGCTATTATAGGCCACCTTTTTCTTTTACAGATGAAAAAGTAGTGACTTGAGTGGGGTGGGGGAGGGGGAAAAGAGGGGAGGAAGTTTATATGATTTGACCAAGGACATAGGGAATCATTTTCCAAGCTAGGATTTAAGCCATAGCTCTGATTTTAATCCCAGTGTTCTACTATATCATATTGCATCATAGGAAGGATGGCATTCATCTTCTCTAATTCCTTTTGTACTTTTTACCAATAACATATAATTAGCACCTTATTATATGCTGACCTATTCACTAATTGCATATATGGTACACTTTAGCATTCTATTTTATCAGAACACACAGTTCCTAATTTATGCTCCAAGTTCCAAGCATCAAGGCTGCAAATGAACACGACACAGCCCATTCATATTTTCCCATAGAAAAAATGCAGGGCATGGTGATCGGGTCCTTAGGCCAGCTCTCAAAAGTATCTAACCCACTGTGTACTGTGCTAATAGAACTGAACCATCATTATTTCTATGGAAACAAATAAAAACTCATTTGGCATTCCAACTTTAGGCTCTAGAAGTGTGTCCCTCGTTATGATCTTGCCAATACTTGTAGGGACTCCATCTCTCCATACCCAGCAAGCAGTGCTGGGAGTGGAGATTCACCCAACTCTAGACCACCAATGGTGGTTCACTTAATTGGTGATGGCAGAACCAGCTGGACAAAATCTTCAGTGGGAAAAGGTGAAGCAAAGGTAGAGCTTACATAGAGTCAGCAACTGTGTGTGTCCAGGACATCCCAACAATAAAGCCTGGGGATGCTTCTCAGTTCAGGCTGACTTCCTGTCATCCTTTTTTTTTTTTACTTTGCAGGATCTAAAAGGTCCCTTCTTCCCTTAATAGCACCTATTGCCTCCACCCATAATGAACAGACCTCTGACTTGCTCTCTTCCTAGGCCTGACTTTAAGACCTTTCTAAGATTGTTTGAGGGCATTTACTTCTATGAAGAATGAGAAAAATGGAACAAAAATATCTTACTTCTTCCTTCCTCCTCCCTTTTTTTTGTTCTCTTCCTATTAGAAAGACAGAAAACACATATAGAAACACTTATAGGTAGCTTTGAGTTTGGCAAAATGCTTTATATGTGCTCTCTCGTTTGTCCTCCCAACAATTCTGTGAGTGAGGTGCTATTATTGCTGTTACATATAATATATACATGACATATTATATTATGAATATAATGTAACATAATATAATATGACATGACATGGCATAATATAATATGATACGATGTGATGTGATATGGTGTGATATGCGATATGATAGAATATAATATGATATAACATAACATAACACGACGCGACACAACACTATAGTATAGTATAGTTATAGTATGTTATATTATGTTATTATATTATATTACATTATATTATGTTATATCATATTATATCATATTATATTCATAGAACATTTATTCTATACAATTTGGATTCAGTCAAAAGGCTGCACTTGAGGACCTAAAGGGCCACATGTGGCCTCAAGGTCACAGATTCCCCACCCCTGGATTAGATCTTTTTCAACTTGGACACGGGGGAGAAATAGCAACAATGTTTGATAGTCGCAGAGAGTTAGATTTCAGAGTGAAAAAGGTAAAGCTTCCTAGCAATTACACTGTCCAAAAGTGTAAGAGACTCTTACAGTGACAGAAGATTCCTGTCACCCAAATCATTTAACCAAGGGCTAGATGACAACTTGTGGGGATGTTTTAATGGGGCTTAAGATATAGATTGGACTGAATGGTCTCCATGGTCCCTTCCACCTCAGAGATTCTATGTGTGACATTTAAAAAGTTTGAAAGTCATAATTTCTGGGTAATCAATCATTTTATTAACAGTGCTAGCATTTTATTAAGAAAGAGGTCAGTGATACTCTTGAATGCCAAAGACCAATCATGACAGTGGGCTTACAGTTTATATGCCCTTGAAAGAGTTCCTGAACATGGTAATTGACTCTGATTGGTTAACAAGTAGAGAGAGAGAGAGAGAGAGAGAGAGAGAGAGAGAGAGAGAGAGAGAGAGCAAGCCTTGGGCAATCTAATAAAATAATTTATATCCCCCACCCAAGCCTGAACAGAACACAATAAGCAAGGAGTTTCACCTTAGATTAAATCCCCCATAAAGTTGGGTAGGGTAGCAAAACCTAGATTGAAGAGAATGCTAATCCTATATGCCACCATCAGTCCTGTCATGGTGAGCCTTGAAATGAGGACTTTAGTAAAAGGGGGAGAATTCTGGATCTCCCCAAATCATTAGTTATTAATAATCATTTCTCTCATATGATTCTATGATTTTTGAAGAAAAGACAAATCCCAAGCCCCGTACTCTTGAGGAAAGAGTTCTTATGGTAATTGGGGGAAGGAAGCACTTCCCAGGAAGCCATTTGTATGAAACTAGCAGATTAAGTTCCCATTGGGGAGGCTACCATTTCTCAGGGAGCTGGAGAGCTGGGATTTCTAGTACTGTGGCTCATAAGTACCCATTTGGTGTGCTTCACAATATCCACAGACCACTTGGCATCAATTAGCTTTTACAAGAAGTATTTACTTAAAAGTTATAGCAAGGATAGAGGTTACAAAATATTAGTATTTGTAATGCTATATTCAACACTAATTATTAGCCCTGTGTTTCCAATTAGGATGCAAGCATTCTTTTCGTATTCCTCATGGTGCCTTGCATAGTGTTGGACGTGTAGCAAGAATTTGACAAATGCCTACTGGTCTGCAATACAGACTTTTTCTAAAGGTGTCTTTACTGCTAGTTCTCAAACAGATGCTTGGGAAGCATCAGATTATCCTACAAAACAATCTGCCATCCAGATGATCATAGATCTAGGACTAAAAGGGCCCTTACAGGTCGTCTAGTACAGTCCTTTCATTTTACAGATGAGGAAACTGAGGTCCAGAGAGAGTGAGTGACCTGTCAAGATTATACCAATACTAATTTGAATTAATGTCCTTAGAATCATTCCCTTTCCATTGTACCATGCTACAGACCATAGACATATATTATGAGGTACATTAGAGTCCATCTAGTTGAAATTCCTCATTTTTCAGATAAAGAAACTGAGAACCAGAGGAGTGAGAAGACCTTGCCAAAGTTCACAGAAACAGTAAGTGGCAGTGCTGAGATTCAGATGCAGATCCTCTCACTCCAAATCCAGCATTGTAACTCTTTCCATTATAACGTGTTGTCTCAGCACTATGGCAATAGACTAATTTTTTTTTCCTCTTACTTTTCCAGAGGTTTGAGGATGTTGTAGGAGGGAGTAGAGAGTGGAAAAGAGGAGACAGCAGTAGATGGATGTTGATATCTAGCCCTGCCCTGCACAGTGATGACATATAGGATAGTACCATGAGCATTCAATTCAGCAAACATTTAATAAATCTCCTATGTTGAAAATACTATGGCTAGGCACTGGGAATGCAAAGGTAAACATGAAATAGTCCTTAGCCTTAAAGACATTTACATTTCTATCAGAATAGCCTCCTTCATCTGGGTAGAAATCATTGTCTCCTCCTCCACCACTAGGAATAGTTAAATGCACTAGGATCAATGGATGTCAATACTCGTGTCTCTCAAGACCAGTTCTTTTCATAAGATCAGAGATTTGGTTCTGGAAGGGGCCACAGAAGCCAATTAATCTAGCCCCCTCATTTTACAAGTAAAGTAAATCTTAAAATCTGAAGCTCAGAAGAATTCAGTGATTTGTCCAAGATCACAGAGGTAGTAAGTAATGGAGGCAGAAGTTGAACCCAGGTCCGCTGATTCTAAAGTCAGAGTGGTCTTTCCACTACAGCACAGGACCTTAAAAGCAAGAAAAAAAAAGTGTAAAGGAGCTTACTTCCCTACTGATCTTTTGTGGAGACACAGCAGCTTGTCTGTACCTTAATAAGAGCTCATTTCCTATTGCTATAAGCTAAACATCCTAGACGGACATGAGTTTCCTTTCGAAAATAGATGGAACAACTTCTTTTCTCACCAGTACTGTAAAAAATATGCTAGGCACCATATCTTGGATCACAACGAAGTGGCTCCCTCATGAAAAAAATGGTATCCTAGTTCTATCTGCCTCCAGATGGTTTTTAACTTTCATGGTATGGTTAAAAGACACTAAAAAAATCTAAACATGAGATGAATTTCCCCAACAGTCAAGTGATTGAGACAAACAATGCACACAAACACACCTTCCTCATCATCTTCAATTAGCAGCAGCAGCAGCAGCACAGAAAAATCATGTCTTCCCACTTTTGTCATTAGACAGCCAATGGCATAGAGCACACAAGGAATATTTTTTAAAGGTTGTCCTAGGGTTACAAATGCATGGAGTAACTTTACTCATTTAATGCTTACGCTTTCTCTATTTAGCTACAGCCTAGCACTATATTCAAGGGAGCCTTTATGGGCCCAAGGATATGGCCAGATCTAATTCCCTCATTTCCATAATGTGACTGTACCTCAAGAGTAAAAATGCCTTTCATCTTTTCTCTGGCCTTAACAGTAAGTACATGAACTTTCTATTTTTACTGTAGATGTATGGCAATTTTAAGATAGAGAAGAGGGACTTTGGAAACCAAGGGAGTATTCCTTTTAATGAAAGAAGCTGCAGTTTTG
Organism: Pseudochirops corinnae; assembly: GCA_028646515.1. Classification (NCBI taxonomy): domain Eukaryota; kingdom Metazoa; phylum Chordata; class Mammalia; order Diprotodontia; family Pseudocheiridae; genus Pseudochirops; species Pseudochirops corinnae. Next base: position 30,189 of record JAQQSV010001944.1, read on the forward strand.
CTTTTTTTTCATACAATCAGAAACATTTCAAAGGTTAACAAGGAAATGGCCATATCCAGAATAGTTTACAAGAGGACTCTGTATGATGAACAAAGTTGGAGCCTTTGACTGTTGACTCTTATAGTCTCAGACTCCTACTCACTACCTGTGGAAACCAGACAGCTAAGCTCTTTGAGGTAGGAAACTAATAGAATTATGTGGCATGGGGCCACTCTGTCCTCTTTTTCTAGATAATTCCATGAAATCTTAAAGCAAATGGTGGGCTATTACATAGTGAAGTGGGCACTAAATTTCTATTAATTCATAAAATCTAAAATAGAATCCATTAAGAGTGGTTGGGTATTGGTGTGAAAGGAGATGTAAATTACCTACTATCATGCTTGAAATGCAAAACCTAATCATGTTTGGCACAGGGCCAGCTACCATTAAAGTAATTATTTTTAATCATCAGCACTTGGTGACATGAATACTCATATTTGTTGATTTACTGGGAAAAACACTTTATATTGTAAATAAAAAGAACTGAAAAATATACATTTGGATTTTAGAATAATAATAATTATTCTTGTGGGATTTTTAAAAAGCCTTTTCTTTTATAAAGCTATTTTAAAAACACCAAGGCCCCAACTTGTCTCCACACTGCACACTCTGGCCCTGTGATACTTTTCTTTTAAAGCAATACTTAGACTTCCCTTGCCATGCAGATCAGAGCTGGAGGATTTTGATTGTGCTCTTTTAATGCTGAATAAAGTAGACAGGGGAGGGAGCATGGGAACACTTGAGAGCTAGCCTCAAGGAAGTCATCCAGGTATACCTGGGTTCAAGTCTCATCTCTGGCACATACTGATTGTTTGACCCTGGACACACAGCTTTCAGTGTCCTGGTTAATTCTCTAAGAGTCAATGTTGCAAGAGAAGTTTCTATTATTCTTAGAGCAAGTTTCCTTGTCCAAGAGTTCCCTATGCCAATAAAATGTCAGGTCCAATCCTATCCTCAAAGTAGCAGACTATGAAAATAGTTACTAGAATGCCCTGAAGAACTGGCTTCCTCCAGGACCTCAGACAACTCATTTTTCCTGCCTCTATTTCTCTGTAAAAACATACCTAGGGATTTACTGCTGTTCTGCAAGTATGTCAAAGTCCCTCCCATCCCTACTATCTTTACCTGGCTCCACTGTGGACTCAACTGGCTACTTCCAGTTGGGCAATGCCATTCCTTTCTTCCTCTCTTTCTTTTTTTCTTTCTTCCTCTCTTTTTCTCCCGCTTCTTTCTTTCTTTCTTTCTTTCTTTCTTTCTTTCTTTCTTTCTTCCTTCCTTCCTTCCTTCCTTCCTTCTTCCTTCCTTCCTTCCTTTCTTTCTTTCTTTCTTTCTTTCTTTCTTTCTTTCTTTCTTTCTTTCTTTCTTTCCTTCTTTCCTTCTTTCTTTCTTTCCTTCCTTCCTTCCTTCTTTTCTTCCTCTCCCTCACTTTCTCCTCTCCTTCCTCTGCCTTGTTCCTTCCTCTCCTTCTTCTCCCTCTGCCCACATAAGGAATCAATACCCTTCCCTGTGGGTACTCTGTCCAAAGGAATATAAATTTTGATCACCAAAACCTTGTAAGATATCTTGCGGTTTACAAGTTAGATTTTTTTAAAAATTCTTTCTCTTCCCTACTTATTATTCTACCATTAAAAAAAAAAACCAAACAATTAATTCTTTTGCTCCATGTAGTTTCATTTATGATTTCTTGAAATACAGCATTGGAAAACCAGATTTTAAGAAAACCCATTGGGATTTGAATTGAGCTTGTAGACCATGTCTTAATTCTGGCGGTCACTGATTGGCCAACGATAGGTCACAGGCTGAGCTTCAGTTGGTCATTGTTTGAGTTTTGATGGCTCAAAGTGGGTGTAAATAGCAATTGTTTCTGTCTTGGCGGGAAACCCTGAGACTCTTCCCTTCTCAGATTAATTTTTTTGACTAGATAAAAAAAGCCAATTTTGCCTCATTTCTTACCCACCCTTAATCACTGAATGAGCATTGCCTCAGATAAACTGGGACCTGAGACAAACATTAGCTGATAAATGTCAAGTTTCCTACTGTATCTGGGGCCATCTCCAGGCCATCTGGGGCCATCACCCAGATTTATATCTTACCACTGGACCCAAATGACTATGGAGGAGAAAGTGAGGCTTGTGGCTTTGCATGGCCCTTCCTCACTTAAATCCAATTCAATCAAATCAAGACACCACCTTTCGGATGTCATTGGTCCTCTTCAAGAATGAAGGACAAACAGTTATCTTTGCCTGGTGAAGTCAATATAGAAGGAGGTATCTTTGTTTTAGCATGACCATGGCCCATAAGAGCCAAGGTGTAATCTCCAGCTTGCCCATAGCCAGAGGTCCCCAACTCACTTACCAGGTGTTCTCTCAGTGCTATATTAATTAAATCAAAATGTAACTGGGAAATATTTAACAAAATAAATGAAATATAATGTAGATAATATAAATTTGTGGTTTTCTAAGTCACTATTCAGCCATCAAGAATCTGTTTCTGTTTAAGTTCGACATCATTGGTCTACACAGACCTAGAACTTTCCAGAGATATTGCCTCTGAAGATTGTTGCAGTACCTATAGAAACGTTTCCCAGGTGGTTAGATTTAGAGATTATTGAAACCTACCCCTTCTTTTTACAGATGAAGTAACTAAGGCAAGAGACTTAAGGGACTCCCTCAGAGCTATACAACTAGTACACTTCTGGGGCAGGATTTAAATCCAGTTCTTTCTAATAAAGTTCTCTGGAACACTGCTATGATTTGGATGAGCTCAAAATGATGTAGTACCTAACTCGCAGACCTGGGGTGGGAATCAAATGAGGCAACAAAAATAGAGTGATTGGCAGACTTTCAAACACTATCCCAATGTGAATTACTATTCACAGCTCCTACCCTTAGAGTCTTTCTCATAGGCACAGATACTCTCTTTGATCCTCTTTTTCCTTCTGCTTTCTTTTCTAACTTTCACATATCCACCTCAGGAAAATTCTTCTCCTTTCCCCCTCTTAACATTCCATTTGTTAATTTTAAAAAAGGCCCAATCATAAATGATAAGTGTAAAAAGAAGGTTAGTAATAGAGCTGTGCAAAGGAAAAGGAAAGCTGTTCATTTTTAAGCAAAATTAGACAAAATACTGTCAAATTCCAAGGCCTGGGAAACTATGAACAAATTCCCTTCAGAATCTCCTTCACATTCTTACCTCCTGGCTCTCTCTTGATTAAAATCTCATTCTCAAATACTCTTTTTTATTCAGCTTTTTTGTTTGTTTTCTTTTCTGGTGCTTTTGAAGTCATGGTCAGAAAATAGTTTTTGAATGAATGAATGAATAAATGTGTTTAATCACCAGTGTTGATAAAGTGGGGATGTGGACTGAACACTAGGCTTATAGTCAGGAAACCAGGGGTTACTGGCCATGTGACTTTGGTCAGGATTCTATAGAAGTAAGGATGGTTGATGATGATGATGATGGTGGTGGTGGTGGTGGTGGTGGTGGTGATGATAGTGGTTAAGGGAATATTTTGAGGAAACCATTTCATAAATCTTAAAATGGCTCATACTTGTAAGCTATCATCATTTCATTTAATTCACTGGAGCCTCAGCTTCTTCCTCTATAAAATGATAGGCTTGGATGACATGATCTCTGAGACCCTTTTGACCCCCAAATTCTAAAGCACCATTCTGTGCCAGGGATTCTTAACTTGGGTCCATGAATTATATCAAGCATAATTGGATGACAAAACTCCTATATGAATTTTAAAACATTATTCTCAGGAGTCCCTAGACATTACCAGAATACTTAAGAGGGGCAGGATGCTAAAAAAGGTCAAAATCCCCATTGTAGGCAATTTTGTTTTGTTGGTTTTAGTTTTCTGCCCAGGAGAAAACAGTAGCAGACACTGTGACATACAATTGTGTACAGAGACAAAAATAAAGGACACACTGCCTTTCAAGAGGTTACTTCTACTGGGAGAAATAACATACACACACACACACACACACACACACACATCTGCTCAAGGCCAAGAAAGGTAATTCAGCTGCATTCTGGGTTAAATTGACTTTTTGTAGACTGGCCTGGGATTCTCGCTATCACTTACACTTTTGTTTTGCTCAAAATGTGTCCTGAGTTCCAAACAGCCAGTTCAAAAAATGAGCTTTTGGAACATAGACTTTTTGTTAAGTTGGAGACTGACTGTGTTTGAAAGAATCAGACTAAGATATTTTCTAAATAATATAATGAGACTGTCAACAAAATATTAGGGTTTGCTGAGTTTGAACTTCAATATTTTAAAGTAAAATATTCTTTTTTTTTTTGAGGAAAAGCAGCTTGATTTCATAGACATATAATGCCTCATTAAGAAAACATGTTTGGACAGAAGTGCCTCAGTAATACAAGCGTATGATTTAACCAGAGGATGTTACGATTGGAAAGAAAATTCTCCTCTGATTTTACCATATGTGAAAGCAGCGAGATTGAAGTCTGGGGAGGAGGGCCCCCAAGACCAAAAAGGCCTCCTATTTTCTTGACTCCTACTAAATCCCTTAAATGCTGCCTTGAAACCTTTTCAGAAATATTTTTATTTTGCTGGATTCTTACCCTTTAATCCTCAGTGGAGCTCCCGGGCCTATGTCAAAGGAGGGAGGAACTTATGCCCATGCAAAGAACATTAGGCTCTCTTTTCAGCCTTTTATTTCTTAGTTCTTGGGCACAGAGCCAGAGTGCTAATGTGCACGGTTCAAAAGAGGGGAAAAAAGCCCAAGACTTGGCCCTCCAGAAGTCAACTCTCCCCACAATTTAGTCAATCTCCCTCTGTGAGCTAAATTACCTAGTTCTGCCTCCATGTCAATATTTTCCATGCTCTGTGTTTGGACACATGGGCAGCAACCAGCTCAAATGTTTTGTGAGTCCCATTCCCCTCTCAGATGGAATGTGATCTAAAGCCATGTGCGGACTGCAAATGCGATCCTTCCCATTAATTGTACTGAAATGCTTTAAATGAAAGGCTCAGAAACCACACCCTCCAGTTCACTGATGGAGAGCCAGCGGCTGCTGCCTGCATGGCACAGGAGAGGATAGTACTCACTGGGTAGCACGCTTCACAGCTGCTGCATCCTTTAGGGTTCATGGAAAGGGGAAGGGGGGCTGGATAGTCCACCTCTAGGAGAACTGAATGGAAGGACACATGCCTCCTAAAGTGAGTCATACAGAAACAAACACATAGGCAAATTGATGAAATGTCTGTCTGTCCTCTGTCAATTTTAGGGTTGGTTTTGACATATTATGGAGCAGAGGGAAGGAAAGAACAAGGCAGGGAAATCTTGAGGGGAAGAGTAGGAGAAACAAAAGAAAGGAGAGAAAATATGACCATATTCACAACTCCTTTAGATGGAGTGAAAATAGACTGGTAGGACTTAGGCTGGGAGTTGTTGAGGAATGAAGTTACAATGATGGACCACCATTCTTTGGTTTCTTTTCATTGTGGTTCCACATAAAAGTGAAGACATTTATAGGACCCATGAAAGATTCAAAAAGCTTGGCTTAAGGTAAACTCTTAGCTCCTTTCGATGACTCAGAAAGAGGGAACTCTGGTTATTTGGATATTTTGGTCTTCATATACTATCTTTGAATGGTCAATTTTGAAATAAGCAAAAAAAAGTAAATAAACATAAAGAAACAGAAATCTCTCTGCTGATTCCAAGAACACTGCAGAGTTACCACCACGAACATCCATCATCACTGATAGGACCAGAGATGTTGAAAGAATCCAGAACCAGGATGAATCTGGGCTCTATGAAATGCATTGGAACTTGATGTGTTTTTGAGGAAAGGAAGAAAGGAAGGGAGGAGAGGGAAGGAAACAAACCTGATAGCATTCTGCTTACTTGTCTTTAAGCTCTTTCTCGTGCAAAACAATAATTCTGATAATCTAGGCTTTCAGTTTATTGGATTCCAGATAAATAAAAGTTTCCTATAACTGACCATAAAAATTTAGGGACTTTTGCTGAAATACATACACACACATGAAACTGTAAATCTATTATGTACAATTTGTTATTCATTATATATATGCATATATAAAAATTATCATGAAAATTCCTTTTTTTCTTCCCTCCCCCTATCCTAGAGATGACTACCTTTAGACACAAATATATATAAACCCAGATCTCTTCACTCTTCTCTAAAACTGAGGTTCTTAACCTGCTAAGAACTCACATGGAGGAAAATTGCATCTTTATTTTCCTAAACCTATAAATGAAAAAAAAAAAAAAAGAAATACATATATACATACACACACTTGCACATGTACATTGTTACATGTAGAAAGTAGCATAGTGAATAGTCTTGGACTCGGCATCAGAAGAAACTGAGTTCAAATCTGTCCTCAGACACTTATTGGCTGTATGACCCTGGGCAAATCATTTAACTTCTTTCTACCTCAGTTATCTTATCTGTAAAATGGGCATAATAATACCTCCTACATCCCAGGGCTCTGGTAAGAATAAAATCACATAATATTTTTTGAGTACCTAGTAAATCTCAAAGC
>JAQQSV010001945.1:0-20831 GCA_028646515.1 Pseudochirops corinnae
TTTCACATGTTCAGCCTGTATTTGCTTGCTTTTCCTTCCAGTGGGGATGGGAGGTGAGGGAGGAGGAGAAAGAATCTGGAATCTGGAGTTCCATAATCAAATGTTATGAATGTGTATCTACAGATATATATATGCAATTATTATTATTATTACTGACTACATCCAACTGGAACTTGAGATACACAGGCACTACGGTTGGGAGATCCATCTTGCCCTACCGAAAAGTGACACAGGAGAGAATAAACTGGGGGAGGGGGGGACACATTGGGATGTCTGTTTTGGGGTGGTGGGTGGGGGAAAGAGGGGGAGAAAATATGTAACTCAAAATCTTGTGGAAATGAATGATGCAAACTATAATAAAATTTAAAAAAAAACAAAAATAAAAAAAAAAGAAATTACAATCAGCATACCAAGAACTGACAGCTTCACTATAAAATAAAAAAGCATTTTAGAATACAACATTCCAGTGAACAAAATATAAGCTTACAACCAAGAATAGCTTACCTGACAAAGTAAAGTATAATTCTAAGAAGGTAATAATGGGGGGAAGAAATGTATCTTTAATGGAAGCTATTCTTCCATGGAAGATTTTCAAGCATTACTGATGAAGAGAAGGTAGTTAAGCAGACTTTGAAATGCAAAATAAGTCAAAATAAACAAAGAAATATAATTTATTTAAGGAATTTGAAGGGGTTGTATAAAATACTATGCTATCATTCTAATAGAGAAGAAATAAGTGTTTCAGAACCTTAATGTCTTAATGTCTTCAAAGGGTAATGAGAGTACTGAAATATTAAGATATTTTTAAAATAAGAAAACTGAGTCCTAGGGGTAGATTGGTTCTATTCTGAAAATTTTAAAAGAGGAAAGCTATGGGAGGGCAAGGATAGAATATAGTAATGTAAATAAAGAGGAGGAAAAGGGAGCGAAAAGTGCTATTCCTTGTAACTGGTGCGTGAGAAGAGTTTACAAACAAGTAGGAAGGAGCAGAAGAGTGGGCATCAGATGAATCTCACTCCTACCTGACTGACAAAGGATGGCTAAAGCTGAACACACATACAATTTGGTATAAAAAAACACCAAGCTCAACAGGGAAACAAGTATAGATAGGAGGACAGGAGAGGATTAAGGGGGAAAATAACAATAGGGAAAGACTAAACTAAAGATAGGGCAGCTAGGTGGCACAGTGGAGAGAGCACTGGGCTTGGGATCAGGAGGACCTGAGTTCAAATCCAGCCTCAGTAATTTACTAGCTGTAGGACCCTGAGCAAGTCACTTAAACCTGTTTGCCTCAGTTTCCTCATCTGTAAAATGAGTTAGAGAAAAGAAATGGCAAACCACTCCTTTTGTGAAGATAACCCAAATGGGGTCATGAAGAATCAGATACAACTATAACAACTGAGACAATTAAAAGAAGAAGAAAAAATACAAAGAGAACAAAATCTATTGAGTTAAAACAAAAAAAAAAATTAAGAGATTTCTTTCTAAAAAGATGCAAGGAGAAAGATATTAAAAGAAATAGGGGGAAAAATGGGGGATAGGTCTGAGACACTAAACAGTGCAATCTCCACCATCTAATCAAAGTATTCTGTGGAACTGTATAGCAAAATTAGAGGATGCACAGAGCACTAGACCTGGAGTAAGGAAGACCTGGGTTCAAATCCAGCCTCAGATACTACCTCAATCTCCTCATGTGTAAAATGATCTGGAGAAAGAATTAGCAAATCACTCCAGTATCTTTGCCAAGAAAATCCCAAAAGGGGTCATGAAGAGTCAGACAAGACAACAACTCCTTAAATTCTACAGAAGAATAAAAAATGTCAAAGTGTGAAATGAAAGAGAAAGGTTACCATTTCCTCTATGAGAGTCTTGTGGCTTCATGGACGAAGAATTGGATTTTGGACTGTGTGACTTGGGATACAGGTAAATAATGTAAGAATGAGGAAAGAAAAAAAAATTACTTGAGAGAACAAAGCCACAAGGCAATAACATTGAAATTGGTTAGGAGAGGGAATTCAACTGGTACTTCAGAACTTTGATTCCATGAGTTAACACAAAAAGGATATTGAAGGGATATCATGAATCATGAGTATCAGTTCAGAAAAGGAAGAGAAATGAAAAATAAAGAGATTCTCAGAAAAAGACACAGAAGAAAAAATTTGTAAAGAAGTCAGAGAAAAGAAAAAGAAGAAAGGGGGGAGTTGAGATAACTAAATAAATGGAGTGAAAAAGAAACCAATATGCGAACTCCAAAAGTCACGTTAAGTAAAGTTGATAAATGGGGAGAGAGGGAATGTCCAATAGTAGAAGGGAACACAAAAGACACTGATGCAAATGGAGACTTCATAACAAAATCCTTCGTAATGAGTTGTATGTAAGGAGGATTTTGTTATCCTACTTAGAGTTAGTTTCTCAGGATACACGGCCATGGGAATGTCTAGTTTCCAGAATAGCCCCAAGGATTCTAGACAGTAGTTCCCAGAATCATAGTAACACACAGTCCTACTGAGTCTGCATCATGAGATACTGAGTGACATGATTGATATTTACTACACCTGTGCAGAATGACGGTATTGCTGAAGTTAACTTGGGAGCTTAATGTTGGCAAGAAGCCTTCTTTGCTGCCCTACAAAGAAGGTGGGCACTGGTCAGTGAATGGGGAGAAACCACGGGGAACCCATTGGGCAGTGGTTCTCAACCTTCCTAATGCCGCAACCCTTTAAAACAGTTCTTCATGTTGTGGTGACCCTCAACCATAAAATTATTTTCGTTGCTACTTCATAACTGTAATTTTGCTACTGTTATGAATTGTAATGTAAATATCTGATATGCAGGATGTATTTTCATTGTTACAAATTGAACATAACCCACAGGTTGAGAACCGCTGCCATAGGGGAATCTGTATGTGCCTCAACCTGCCCCAATGAGGCTTGAGGGGACTTAGGGGGACGTACAAGTTGTGCCTGTCTCGAGTGCCCCCCTCAAGATGTAGGGGTAGTTGCATCTCCTTCTCACCGGCCCTGAGATAAGAATAATTAGGGAATGCTGTAGGAACTGGTTCTCTCAGCAACCCTCTGAGAAGACTAGACTAGAATAAAGCTAATTATGAACCCCTCTGAAGCTGTCTGCCTGTCTGATCAGATCAAGAGTGAACCTGTTAGAGGCTGGAGACTGAGAACTCCAATGTCTCCTGTCTGTTATCTGTGAAACAGAAGTATAATGAAGAACAAGTCACAGGAAGAGCTATTAACTAAATGAAAGCCAATGATAATGGTGAGATAACATTAAAATTTCTGAGATCTAGTTTACGTAATGTTCATGGGGAAAATTATATTTTCGGGAAAAAAAGTACATTAAAATAGAAAAAGAGAGGATTATTAAATTGAATATGTAGCATTTTAAAATTAGAAAGTCAACAAATAAATCCCATCAAAAGCACAAAATAGGGATATTGAAAACCAGATGAAAAATAAATTGGATTAAAAAACCCTGAAGAACTGGAAACATAACTAAAAGTAGGTTCTTTGAAAAGATTTTTAAAACTGAAAACCTTTAGCCCACCTAATTAAAAGGGGGGGTAGAAAAATCAAATGAACAAAATTCACAATTAAGTAAAGCCTTTTCTATAGTTATATGCCAACAAAAGAATGCACACACAGACAAGAGGCTATTACTACTTTCAAAAATATAAAATAGCCAGACTCAGAGAAGAGCATAGAAAGACCTTACAGCAGTCTAAGAAAACAAAACAGAACTAACTGTAATCCTGACACATTTACAGAAAAATTCTATCAAAGTTTTAACAAATAATTAAGAAAGCACTCTACTGAACTCCTTTTATAGACAAATATAGTACAAATCTGTAAACCAGAGAGGGAAAAGATAATAAAAAGGAAACTGCATACCAATGCCATTAAAGAATTCAAATTTTTACATCTTGGCAAAAAAGACCATGTAGCCATTTACCCAAGAAAGTAATTAATTTTTGGCTGAGTTGTATTTATATCAGAAACACAGGAATGTTTAAAGATTTAGAAAGAGGTCAACGTAATTAATCGTTCAAGAAATAAACACCCAAAGTTAAGAGATTATTTTGACGGATGCAGAAAGTCTTCAAGGAAGGACCAAGGGAACTTATTTAAAAGGCCTGTGGAGTCTCGGAAGGGAAGGCTCTTTTTGTGTCTATTTTTTAAAAATCCACCTAAAACCAAAAGGAACACAAGCTTTGCCCTCCTTTACTCTCTATTACTGGACATATTCTGAAAATCCAAGCCATGGCAATAAAATTGGAGGAAGAAGTTAAAGGCATCTCAATCTAAATACAAAATTATCTTTATTTGATAATGAAATGAAGACTCAGAAAATCCAAAGGAAACACCAAAGACATGAAAAGGAACAACATAAAATCGCACAGTAAAAAAAAAAAAATCTGCATGATTTCAAAACAAAGGAACCAACCAAATGGTATCTGCACCTTAAGGGCCCATTCAAAATATTCCCAAATTCCAACCTAGGTCAGAAGGGGCCTGACCATGCTCACGGCACTTTTTCTTTAAGATTTTCCTCATTTTTTTTAACATGATCATAGTTTTCCACAGTATCCCTGTCATCCACATATAACAAGTGGTATTTTTTAAAGGAGAGAAGGAGAAATCAACACAACCCATCAATCCATGGAAAAAGTCACAGAAATGCAGTGAGTAATACAGCTGGGGACATCCCCCCATCGGGAACTGGTGAGTTTGGGGTCTCCTCTGATATCTCCTCTTTCAAATCTGGTTTGCTCTTTACAATTTTATACTTATTTTGATTTTTTGGTGAGTTTACTTGTTCTTTCCATATAAATTGTGGTCACTGTGTCTATTTTTTTCTTGGCTCTGCTTACTACATTGTGCATTAATTCATGAAGCTCTTTCCATGCTTCTCTGTATTCATCACAGTCATTATTTCTTATAACATAGTAATATGCCATCACATTCATAAAAATACCACAGTTTCTTTAGCCATTTCCCAAATGATGGGCATTTATCCTGATTCAAATTCTTTACTAGGATAAGAAGTACTAATTATATTTTGGGATCTATAGGGAATTTCTTATTATCAGTGGTTTCCCTGGGGTATAAGACCAATCATGGAATATCTGGGTAAAAGATTATGGATATTTTAGTCACTTTATCTGCATAATTCCAAATTCCTTTCCAAAATGGTCCTATGATTTCACAGCTAACCCAACAATGAATCAGTGTGCTTGTCATCTCACAACACTTCCAATATTGAAGATTGCCATATTTTTGTCACTTTTATTACTTTGCAGGTGTCAGGCAAAACCTCATGGTGATTTTCATCTGCATTTCTCTACTTCATAACTGAGATGAATTATTATTTCATGTGGTTGGTTCTTTTTGCAATTTTTTTTTGGAGATCTGTTTGCTCATATATTTTGACTATCTACCTATTGGAGAATGGCTAGTAGTCTTGTATATGTTTGATAACTGTCTACTTATCTCAGACAGCAAACCCTGGGATGAAAAATCTGATATAGATTTTTTTTTATTCAAGTATATCCCTTCTCATCTAAGTGTATTAATATATAATGTAGTCTATACAAAAGTACTTCTGTTTCAAGTAATCAAAGTTATATTTCATCTTTAGCTATTGCTTTATCTTTTGTTTAAGAAAACCTATCCTATTCATGTCAGTGAGGTATATGATCTATTTCTTTTTATTTCTTTTTACAGTATGAGCTTTAATATTCAGTCTGCACATCCATTTATTTGCAACGTATTGTGAAATAATGACCTAAGGTGTGTAAGTAAGCCTCATTTCTGCCAGATTATTTTCTAGTTTTCCCAATAATTTTTAAATAAGGAGAACTTTTCTAGATAATTTACGTTTTCCACTTTATCAAACACTGGATTCCTAAATTTCATTGTTTCTGATTCTCCTCTTATCTAGTCCGTTCCACTGACTGACCTTTTCTTTGTTTTAATTATAAGCAGGTGGTTTTGATAACTATTGCTTTAATATGATCTGAGAACTAAAAGTTATATTCCTTCTTTATCCCTACTTCTTTTCATCATTTCCCTTGATATTCTAGACCTTTTGTTCTTCCAAATGAATTTTGTTAATATTTTATCAAGGTCTGTAAAATATCCTCTTGATAATTTGATTGGCATAGCATTAAAAGAGTAAGTTAATTTTGGTAGTATTATCTTTATTATATTGACACAACCTTGACAAAGAAGAGCAGTGAATATTATAACGATTTTTAAAGTCACATACATGTATGTGTATGTATATACACACACACACACACACACACACACACACACACACACACACTGGCTTGAAAGAAATACAAATCACCAGCATCAAAAATGAAAAAAGCGATTGTACAACCAATGAAGAAGAAATTAAAGAGAGATAAATAAAATTCAAAGTTAAAAAAAAGATTAATAAAACCAGGAGCTGGTTTTATGGGGGAACACAATAAAATAGACCAATCATTGGCTAATTTGATTTGAACAAAAGAAAGAAGATATTGCTCCCGTGGTAGGATTCTTTCTATGCCTCTGACTATGCATTTCATTACTTACCTTTGCCTTCCCCTTAATTACTGTTTTACCATTCACTGTGAAATCTCTTATCTACCTCCACACCTTCTCAGTATCCTGGATGTCGATTATCATAAGGAACTCTGATCCCCCTTTTCCAGACACAGCACTGCATCCTAAAGTCCCCATCTCTCTTTACAGAATATCCATCTCCGTTCACTCAAAGGAGGATTTATCAGTGGTGCCTCCTCTCACCACTAAAACAAGACTCTCTTCCCTTTGCCTCCTCATCTCTTCTCCTCCTGTAGTTCACTTTTTTGAGAAACTATAGGAGTTCTCTTCCCTTCATTGTTAGCCTTTGACTTCATTTGTCTTCCCCCTTTATCTTCCATCGAATTTTGTAATTTAGTCACAAAAACACCAATTCTTCTGCCAGGTGTTGTGAGTTTTCATTCATCATGTTTTAGGCCTGCTTTTCCACCTATCCCCTCATGTACATTTAGAAAGAAGTGTGACTAGGCTCAGATTTGCGAGACAGGTCACCTTGGGCTGCATCTTGAGCTCCACTGCTCTTTGGAAAATATATTTCATTCCCTCCTGCATTTTCTGGTGGGTATAGAATAGTCTTGGGTTATTCAAATTTTCTTTTGTCTGTATCTGATGGTCTTTCTCCTAATCACTGGTAGTAGAGAACAGAGCTCTATTTCAAGTCCAAACATGCATTCTGCCCCCTTTTCCTCTGTTTCTTCATGCTAGTTGAACATCGTCATACATCTGTCAATCTTGACCTCGGCCAATTTCTTGCTGTGTGGAATTTGGATAGCCAAGGCATGGAGAAAAGGGTTGTAGGAGGACATTACACAGCTCGTACAACCCTGTTGCAGGGAAGGTAGTAGGCAACAGGTGAAAGGGTGCTGAGTGAGCATGAGTTAGGCATTGCTTTGAGTAGTTTTTACCTTGTTAGGCTCCATGGTAGCCTAGATCAGAGACAGCTGAAATTGCTTTTATCTCTTCCACATAATTTCTTGTTTGGAGAGATTTGAGAGTCTGTAAGGATCACAGAAAATCACCAGTCCATCATCATCTTGCTGGTCACATAATCTGGAAATCCTCTGCTCTTTTGCTAGACTTTGACTTCACCTCCTCAGCAGCAGCACTGCTTCCTCTTCTTCACCCCCTACTTCTTTTCAAGTCCCCTTGATGTTGTCTTCTTCCCTCATTAGAATGTAGGTTTCTTGAGTAGAGGACCTATTTCTATCTCCAGCATTTAGCATCGTGTCTGGCAGATGGTAACAAACTGATAAAAGCTATCCATCCACCTGTCTGAAAGTACCTCAATTGAAATAACTTTCGTTTTGTGAGTTTCACCACACAACAATCACACTGGCAAAGATGACAAAAGACAGTATTGGAGGGGTTGTGGAAAACACACTAATGCACTCATTACTGGTGAACCTATGCATTTCTAACCATTCTAGAAAGCAATTAGAAATTATGCAAATCAAGCGAATAAAATGGCCAAACATACAAACCACCCAGATACCCCACTCCTAGTCATATATCCTAATGATGTCATTGACTGAAAAGCTTCACATACTCCAAAACAGGTATAGCAGTACCTGTTACAGTAAAGAGCGACTGAACAAACTGCGGTACTTAAATGCAACAGAATATTACTAGGCTATAAGAAATAGCAAATGTTATGAATAAGATAAGGATGGAAACTTATGTGAACTTATGCAAAGTAAAATAAGCAGAGCCAGAAAACCATATACATGATGCCTACAGCAATGCAAATTAAAGAAAAACCACCACAAAATTAGCTGAATTTTTTTTCTTTTTCTTTTTAAAAAATTCTTCATTATAAGGGATGGTTCTCTGGGAGATAGTAGGAGGGAATCCAGGTAATGTAAAAACAAAATATATCACTAAACATCTCTTTAAAATAAAGGCTGAGCAGAATCATGGTGACGGAATAGCAAGAAGCAGTACAGTAAGCTCCTCCTCAAATCTCCAATCAGACCTAGAAAACACATCAGACTAAATCTTGATGGGGAAATACAAGAAAAAGTCAGATTTATTTTTCTAGCCCAGATCAGCCTTGGGAGACAGACAGACAGAGGGAAATGTAAAGACTGGGAACAGGGTCTGGTCAGGAACAAGCCATTCACAGAACATTGCATCAGATAAAGATTGTAGACCAGAGCAAGAGATTATCCAAGATCCAGACTGGAGCATCTCTAGGCTGTTACCTTGGTACCTCTCAAAGAGAATAGGTACACACTGGCAGCTGTATCATCTACTTCCTAGTACCAAGGTACAGATACAGGGTAGATTGAGAAGGGGACCTGAGACCAAGAATGACAGTCCAGGGTAACAAGGAACAATCTCAGGCCCTAGAGAGTGTACTAAGAGAGAAGCAAGTTTAAAAACAAGCAGTGACATTTTGGCTCAGATCTCAGGAATAGTGGTTTCGTGCACATAGCATTAAGACCCAAGTTCAAATCCTGCCTGACACTTACTAGCTGTGTAACCCTGGGCAAGTTACTTAACCTTTTCCAGTCTAAGTGTCATCATTTGTAAAGTGAAGACAGACTAACAGCCCCTTACCACCCTGAGCTGTTGTGAGGATCAAATGAAGATACTAACTGTAAAGCAATTAGCAGAGTGTCTGGCACAGAGTACCATATAAGTATGAATTACCATTGTTCTTCTTCGAGCTTCTAGCCCAGTCAGAAGCCTGCAAAAGATTAAGAGGCCAAAACTCCCAGACCAAAAGTGAGACGGATGTTCTGTAAGTCTGACCCAGCCAGCACAGCTTTCCAGATGGCTGATAAGATCGAGGTTCAGCAGCACTCTGCTACTGCTCAGGCTACTTCCCAGTCGGGAACTAGAAAAGATCAGACTAGGGGAGCAGCAATCAGACTTTGCCCCCGACAAGACCACATTCAGAGTCTGAAGGTCCCCAGCCTAAGCGATCTCTGGGAACCTAGAACAACACAACACAATACTCAATAAATACTCCAAAAGGGCAGCCTACACATCTTAAAAAGAAACTATCCAGAACTCATAGAGAACAAAGTAGAAATAGAAGGAATCCACTGGTCACCTCCTGAGTGAAATCTCAAAATGAAAACTTCCAAGAAGAGAAAAAGTTAGAGCCTCCAGGTCCATGAAAAAATACTGCAAAAAGTCAGAAACAAAGAATTCAAGTTCCAAGGATCTATGCACTATCAGGATCATGTACTATCTAATAGTCATCACTGTAAAGCAGTAGGGAGCCTGTAATACAATAATCCAGAAGACAAAGGATATGAGGCTTATAGCCAAGAATAACTTACCCAGAAAAAAATAGTCCTACGGGGGAAAGACATACCCTTAATGAAAGAAAATACTTCTAAGGAGCCCTGATGAAAAGGCCATAGCTACATAGAAACTCTGGAGTTTGAAAAGAGGAACTCAGAAAAACATAAAAAAGGTAACTACAGACAATGACAAAGGATTAAGCAATGATAAATTGTTTACGTTCCAACAGAGAGAGACGTCGATATGTCCCCTCTGAACGCTATTATCATCAGGGGTCACAAACTCTAATTAAACAGATGTCCTGTAAGTGGTTCTGTTATATCTTAATTATGAGAGAAAAATGGAAAAGGGGAAAAACATAGGAGTGGGGGGGAATTATAGAAAATTATCTCCTATAACTGCGGTGAAGAAGTAGAAGCCCATGCAAAAGAGGAAAGAACGGGTAGAGTAATTGTGACTTGAAATTCACTGTCATCTAAACTGGTCAAAGAAGGAAAAGAAAATACACACAGTTGGGTACAGAAATATATTTCATTTAATAGGGAAATAAGAGGCAAAGAGGAAGTGAGAGAATGGGGTAATTAGGAGAACAGATCAAAGAGATTCATCCTAATCAAAGATGCAAAAAATATTTAGAGCTCTCCTTAAGATGTCTAAGAGTGAGAATCTGAGGGGGTGCCCAGAGAACGGGAAATGGCTGAATAAGTTATAGTATATAAAAGTGATGAAATACTATTAGACTATAAGAAACGACCAAGGGATTTCCTCCAGCTCCATTAAGCAACCTATGAATAGTGAATACAGATATCGGGAATAACTTAGGGTTGGTATTTTACAAGCATGGTAGGAAGAACACCTAAGGTTTTTGCCGTGCAGAATTGGCCCATCTTCCCCTAAAAGACAATGCGATCATCCTTAATACTTAAATTTTCCAGGATATCCAACATGCCTTACCAGTGGCCTGGGTATAAAACGCCTCCCTCACTGGAAGTCCGGGCTGCTCAGGTTTGACTCACACTCCTGACCCGATACTACAAGGGTGACTGTGGGAACAGTATCCAGATGAATTAATGATGCATCTTGCTGACTACCCCTTCACGGTGTGGTTAGGCAAACATCCTTTTACCAAATGTTAGAGGGTCTACATGCCTCATTTCTTTCCAATCCCAAACCCAAACCACTAGCCTGGTGAGCAAAGTGTGAGTGGAGATCAAGACAAAGGGGAGAGGGATTCAAGATCATGAAAATGTGGAATTTAACTGTTTAATAATATGATTAAGACTGGAAAGGCATAAAAGTTAAGTCAAAGCAGCAGTAAAGACCTAAAAGGTTTTGGAAGAGTGAAGCAGTTAGAAGAATGGAATGACAGGAAAGTATAATCCATTAGAGAGATGTCAGAAAATTTTACCACACAAGTGGAACATCTGTGGTTAATGGTGACCCCCATGTGGGGTTAAGGACCTGTGTGGAGCAAAGTGAAGAAGTAAGTAATATAATCTGAAGATATTAAGGAACTGACAAGTCAGGGTGCTTATGGGAACGTCAATGAGAATGCCGAAGTCCCCTAGCATAAGAGCAGAAACTGGGGAGAAAGGCAGAAAGAATGCCTTGACAAAGTCAGGAGAATGATGTGAGGGGCCAAGAGACAAAGGCTACCAGGATATAAATTGGTCCCAGATGAATCTGGAGAGAGAGAACTTTAGAGGCTGCTGTGTAATATTTTGTGCTTCATAAATACTTGTTGACTAATGAAAATCAATGTACTCTTAGTATTTTTTTTCTATTTTGAATATTTTATTTTCCTTACATGTAAAAACAATTTTTAAGATTTGTTGTTTTTTTTTTAATTTTGTGTTCCAAATTCTCTCCCTTCCTCATTTACCTCCCCAAGATAGTAAGCAATTTGAGACAGGTTATACATGTGAAATCATGCAAAACATTTCCATATTAGTCAAAGAAAATACAGACCAAAAAGAAAAATAGTATTTTTCTATCTGCATTCAGACTATATCAGCAGTTCTTGTTCTGGAGGTGAATTGCATTTTTCATCACGAGTCCTTTGGAATTATCTTTGGAATTCTTATCATTGCATTACTGAGTACAAATAACAATCATTCACAGCTGATCATCATACATTATTGCCATTACTGTGAACAAAGTTCTCCTGGTTCTGCTCACTTCACTTTGCATCAGTTCATGTAAGTCTTCAAAATTATGCTCATCTTTTCTTGTAACACAATTCCATCACAATCATGTACCACAACTTGTTCCCCCATTCCCCAACTGATGGACACTCCCTCAATTTCCAACCCTTTGCCACCATTAAAAGAGCTACTATAAATATTTTTGTATAAAAAGATCCTTTTCTTTTTTTTAGAAAAATCGCTTTGGAATACAGAACTAGTTGTACTATTGCTGGCTCAAAGAGTATGCACAGTTTAATAGCCCTCTGGGCATAATTCCAAATTTTTCTCCAAAATGGCTGGATCAATTCACAACTCCACTAACAGTGCCATTAGTGTTCCAATTTCCCCACCTCCCCTCTAATATTTATCATTTTCCTTTTCTTCCAGGTGGTACCTTAGAGTTGTTCTTTTCTCTAATCAAGTGAGTTTTTTTAAACTATAGATAGTTTTGATTTCTTTATCTGAAAACTGCCTGTTCACATCCTTTGACCATTTATCAACTGGTGAATGACTTGTATTCTTATAAATTTTACTCAGTTCTCTATATATTTTAACTGAGTAAAAATGACAGATACTTGCTTTAAATTTTTTCCTCAGTTTTCTGTTTTCCTTCCAATCTTGGCTCCACTGGTTTTGTTTGTGCAAAACCTTTTTAATTTAATATAATCAAAATTATCTATGTTGCCTTTCATAATGCTCTCTCTTGTTTGGTCATAAATTCTTCCCTTCTCCACAGATCTGACAGGTAAATAATTCCATGCCCCCTTAATTTGTTTACAGTATCACCCTTTTATGTCTAAATCATGTGCCCATTTTGACCTTATCTTACAACATGAAGTGAGATGCTGGTCTATACTAAGTTTGTTTTCCAGTTTTCTTAGCAATTTGGGTCAAACAGTGAGTTCTTGTCCCAAAAGCTTGGGTCTTCTGGTTTAGCAAACATCAGGTGACTATGGTCATTTACTACTGTGTATTGTGTACCTTATCTATTTCACTGATCTATCACTCTATTTCTTAGCTAGTACCAGAATGTTTTCATGATTACCTCTTTATAATACAGTTTGAGATCTGGTATGGCTAGACCACCTTCTTTTACACTTGTTTTTATTTATTCTCTTCATATTCTTGACTTTTGTTCTTCCAAATGAACTTTGTTATAACTTTTTTCTAGCTCTATAAAATAATTTTTGGCAGTTTGATTGGTATGGCACTGAAAAGGTAAATTAATTTAGGAAGAACTGTCATTTTAATTTTATTGGTCCAACCTATCCATAAGCAGTTTTTTCAAAGTTTAAATCTAATTTTATTTGTGTGAAAAGTGTTTTGTAATTGTGTTCATATAGTTGTGTCTTTATGTCTTAGGGTCTCTGCCAAGACAAATCCAGGAACTAATTCATTTGGACCCCAGTCTATTCCAGTTAGCATTACTCGGTTTGATAGTTTACATAAATCATACGGGGATAATTAGATAAGGTGGGATCTTATAGCAGGATATAAGGTAGGATCTTATAATGGGCTTCAAACTATAATGTAATATTCACTACTTGCTTACCAGTTATGAAGCTCACTTTGCCCAACCAGAAGAAGGCTGACATACCGTTAGATATCTATCTCCATTCTGTTATACTCAAATTTCCACGTCTAAACCCAGCTTGGGTGGGGGATGCCTCGATTCTTTGGAAAGTCCTCCAACTTATTTTTTTGCCTCTAGTCCACCCTCTCTTGCCCAAAGTCAGGAGGTAACCATCTAATGACCACCTGCTCACCAGGGATGACTCTTACCCTGCCTATCTTGATTTCTGGCCTTCATGAGTAAGGTCTCTCAACCAGCAATATCTATATTTTATCAGGTCATTTTTGCATATTTGGGTATCAAACCCTATAAAAACACCATGCTGAAGGCCAGGGACTTCTCAGATTGTGAGGAAGATCTGAGGTCCACTACATTAGAGGTGATCATGGAACTTTTAATAAAGTGTCATTGGCTCAGATATCTGCCTCAGTGGTTTTTCTTGAAGACTGGACAATTTTAAAATCCCACGGAAGGGACCTTTGAAGTCACTGAGTCCAACTCCCTCATTTTACTGATGAAGAAACTGAGGCCTAATGTTCACAGAAGTAACTTGTCCAGGAACAACACAACTATCATTTTAGGAGAGACCAAAATCCAGGTCTCTCTGACTGCCACCTTAGGCACTGGTGGCTCACAACTTTGCATGAAATCAAACAGTATAGATGGCTGAGCCTCAGCAACATTTATTCTGCTCTGAGTTTGAACTGGGAAGGCAGGGGAAGGGATATTTGGGGAGAGAGAAATCACTTTTTATGCAACCTTAAAAGTAATATAAATTTGAACACTGGGAAAAATAGAAATGAAGCTAAAATATTATCCAGTAATTTTACTGCCTAGAGTTTACAGCATTGTATTCCTAATGGTATTGTTTTCTTTTAAAACTGGCCAACAAATAAGTCGTTCTTATAGTTTTGGGGGTCTTTTTTCCCCCCACTCATATCCAACTCTGTGACCCTTTTTGTGATTTTTCTTGGCAAAGATAATGGAGTGTTTTACCATTTGCTTTTCTAACTCGTTTTACAGATGAGGAAACTGAGGCAAATAGGGGTAAGTGACTTGCCCAGGGTCATACTGCTAATAATGTCGGATGCAAGTTTTGAACCGTGGGAGTCTTCCTCACTCCAGACCTGGTGTTCTATACACTGCAGCACCTAAATGCTCCCCATTCTTATGGTTAATAGATAATTTATCTTAAATATAATCTTAAATAATGTTAATAAATATTATTGATAGGCAAAGAACCAAAACCAATTCTGGTCCATTGGGAGTTAGGAGACAAATTTTCAGTTAAATGAATAAAACATCTTTATCAGCATAGAACAGATCAGAAAGAGAGAAACTTACTAAACTGTGTTGATAGTGGCAAATGCCTAGTGAAGCAGTCTAATAATTCCATGTATAAAATTAAATCCTATTTAAAACAGGGGAGCATCCCTTAAGATGTAATGAAAATGCCAAAGGAAACAAAAAAAGCCCACTACATAAAACCAAATGTATTACACGGTCGGCTCTGTCTCAATCTGAAGTACCTGCCACAGAATCTGTTACTCAACAATTATTTCTGTGAAAGATTTTCCCTCCCTCACCTACTTCCCCCACTTTGTATTAGAAGCAGCAAGCTATACACCCCCATGATAAAACAGTTGACAGTTAAAACAAGGAACCAACCAAGAAAGTACAATGTTCTGTAACTGACATTTTTACTGCAATGGCCTTGGACTTCTAATCTTTACCAGACCCGCACACAAATCAATCCATCAGCTCATAAAGGGTGTGCTTTTTTAACCTCTAAAACAGATGGGATTGGCTAGCAGTGTCTGGTATGTCAATCTGCTAATCACTGCTGCCCTTTGCACAAAATAACCCACTTAAGTTGAAGCATGGTTCCTCTGTAACCGACATTAGTCTGTGGGAAACTCATTTAACTGTCACATACTCCTGCCACTCCTGCTCTCCCTTAATTAAGCTTAATGCCTTATGTTTTGACCTTTTGTTCTAGCCTATTAACCTTATCTAGTACAAGTTCAAATATGTTAAGCTAAAAACTTTGCTGTAAAACATTAAATGTCTAGCTGGAAAAATCCCAAAGAATGTCCCTTCATAGGCTATGCTTATAGATTTTGAGCTGGAAAGGACCCCTCAGAACTATATAATTCAACTCTCTCACTCTGCAACTGAGCAAGCTGAGACCAGGGAGGGTGAGTGATTTGCCCCAGGTCACAGAGTTTTGTAAAACACTTGTGAGGTGAGGTTTAAATCCAGACCCTATAACTCCAGAACCAATGATAGTATGGCACTAAAACTGCATTTCACAAGGCTCCGTGAATCTGGTTATCCAATTAATTTGACCAACAATATGAATTTTAAGACATTTGATTGGTGAAATCATTTCAACAGGTCTAAATGTAACATCAATTGTTGCCCAGAAATACTACCTTTCAGAATCTTTTGAAAATGCTACAAAAGACCTTCAAGCAAGATGGCTCCCTGAATGGGAAGAAGCAACCCACACCTCCAAATGTCCCTCTGACCCCTCATTGGCTTCCACATATATACTTCAGACAAAACCTCTTGTTCCCACCACACCAAACTAATCAAGAAATCCAAAGAGAGAAGCTCTACTGCACCATTTCTTCTACCAAAGAACTACACAAAAAGACAGCAAGAAGTCCACAGGTAATAAGAAATGGAGCACCCAGAAAATCTACCACCAACCAGCACAAGCAAAAAAGCAGGCAGCCTCCCAGATCCCCCAAAGATGGCCTAGGAGAGCCTGTAGTTTGTACAACAAGGTACCCAGCATCAGCAAGAGGGGAGGACTCCCCTAGAAAGAGAGAGTGGTTAAAATGACTTAGGGGAGAACAAATTTTAGAAACCACCTCAAGCAGTTAACAACCAACTAGTGCAGGCTTAGCAGCAATAAGAACAGGACCTCCCTCCAGGACTCCAAGGTCCCTAATACACTGAACTTCAAAACAGAAGACGGGGGGCCTAACCCTAGGAAGTAGGGGTCAGACCAGAAACACAGTAAGAGAACAAAAAAGTACCTACCACCCCTCATCTAAAAGCAAAGCAAGAAATGGAGCCTAGCACTAGCACAAAGTCTCAACTCAGGAAATAAAACTGGAGAGAGGAATAAATTTTTAAAAAATTTTAAACCAACCAGTATAAAAAAATAACAACAAACCTAGAGAGTAAGTTGTAACAACAGCTACCAGAAGAAATTTAAAGGAAAAAAGCAATCTCTTCAAGGCCCACAGGACTACACAGAAGAAATGAAGAAAGAGATGAAAAAGGAAAGAAAAGCTCTAGAGGAAATAATTGGCAGGAGTTTAAAAACAATAGGGCAGAAAAGAAAGGCATAAACCTTACCCATTTAACAGACTCCCTGGAAACTTGAAAAGAGCAAATCAAACTCAGGGATCCCATTAGAGAGCAGAGAATATGAAAAGAGTGAAAAAGCAGAAGAAAATGTAAGCTAGCCAGATATCTGCCAAACTGCCAAGAACTGATCAAGAAGAGATAAATTTAAGAGTCACTGAACTCCCTAAAAACAGTAATTTTTAAAATCAGCCTCAATATTATATTTCAAGAAATCATAAATGAAAACTGCCCAGATTATCAGAGGAAAGGGAGAAGACAGAAAGAACCCACTATCAGAAAGCTGAAAAGAAAAAGTGCTAGGAATGTTTTACAGCCTAAATCCAAAGCTTCCATTTCAGAGGGAAAAAAAATACTTCAATCATCCAGAAAGAAGCAAAAAGATCAATTACCAAGGAACCATTTTCACCATCACAAAAGACCTGATGCAACGTAATAATCTAAAACACAAAAGACTGAGACAAATCAAGACTAATTTATCCTGCAAAGATGACAGGGGAAACACAGACCTTCAATGGAACACATTTTCAAACATTTCTGATGGGATAACAAAAACAAAAAAATGAGTAGAAATACAAATAAAAAAGTCCATAGAAATACAGAAAGGTCTATTTTATTGGAGGAAGTGGAAGGGTATACGATGCTGTAGTCCAAACATTCTGAGAGGGAACAAAAATTTCTTCAGAACCTTAGAGTCTCCAAAGGTTACAAGGATATGCTAGTATAGAAAGAAAGAAGGTAGCAGAATTTGCTTTTTCTCATAACTAGAGATGAATGAGAAGAGTATACAACCATTTAGTTGACAAAGGGCATCACAGGAACCATGTTCTTATCTGAAAGGGACAACAATGAAAATGGGAAACAACATCGAAAACACACGGTTTGGGTTTGAAATTGTGAAACAGTTTAGGGGACGGGTAGCTGTTAAAGAGAGGACAATATCACAGAGAAAATAATGACAAGAAAAACAAATTTCCTGCTTCTTAAGAATGGACTGGGGGGGGGGGGGGGAGAAAGGAGTAAAGGGAAAACTAGAATCTAAGAGGGCGTCTCAGAACGCCTTGAAGATAACTGGGTAATAACTGAAAAAATAAATTGTACTATATTAATGTCATAGAATTTTATTGCCCCATAAGAAATTATGGAAAAGATGATCTGAGAGAATCAGATTATGAACTGATGAAAAGTGATATGACTAGAATCAGAAAACTTTATATAAAGACAGCAACACTGTAAAGAAAAAAAACTTTTATATCATTCTGATCAATGCAATAACCAATGATGTCTCCAGAGGACATATGATAAATCATGTTATCATGGTGATGGACACAGGAGATGGAAAGAGACAAAGTTTTGGATATGTCCACTGTGTGGGTTTATTTTGCCTCACTATGGTTATTTTAAGGATTTTTTTCTTTTTTTCACTTTTTAATTATGGGGGCAGAAGGCAGGAATAGTGAAGCCTAAAAAGGGACAGGGGAGGAGGGGGAGGCAAAGATACATTTTTAAAAACACATAAAAGTTCAGAAAAACTAAAGAAAAGCACAAGTTGGTGAAGTACAGAATTAATTATGAAGCTATAGGTAATAGAGATTCATTTTTTCACATAAAGTTTTCTGTGTACTGCTGGAAATACTCTTTTTTTGTGCTTTAACTATATTTTAAAAGTTAAAATGCCATAGAAATTGCCTTACAGCAACATCACAAATTAACTTCTTGTAGTCATTTTCCCTGCAATTCTTCATCTCTCCTCTCCTCCCATTCTACCCATTTCTTTTTCCCTTTGCAGAGAAATCAATAAGTATTTATCAAGTTATCTCTGTGGCAAGCATTGCAGTAGCTGTTAAAAGAAAAAAAAATAAGTCCTTGAGCTCACAAACTCACATATGATTGGGGGAGACATGTACATATTAGACAAAAATGCACACTATACAGATAAGGCGATAAGGATGGCAGAAGGGGAGGCAACGGTAGCTGAAGAAGGGAATGGAATCAGGAAAACTCTCTGGTAGATGGTGCTTAAACTAAACTTTAAAAGAAAACAGGGACATTAAGAGGTAAAGGTGAAGAGAAAGTATACTGTGAGCGTTAACAGCCGCCAAAGCAAAGGTAAGAAGACAAGATAAGACTTTCATGTGAGGAGCAGCCAAAAGGCCTGTGTGGCTGTGCTAGTAGAGTGTGTGTGTAAAGGAGAACAATATAAAGTATGTCTGGAAAGAGTCACTAAATCCTCATACTTGTGTCACAATACCAGTTATTTCTCCTTTCATGAGAATTCATCTAAGTCAGCGGTTCTCAACCTGTGGACTGCGATCCCTTTGGGGGTCGAATGACCCTTTCATAGGTGTTCTCTAAGACCATCGGAAAGCACGTATTTCTGATGGTCTTAGGAACCGAGATACCACTCCTCTATCGGTCTCCAGGTGGGTCCACCCACATGCACATGTCAACATACTAGTATTAAAGGGTCACTGCATTAGGAAGGTTGAGAACCACTGCTCTAAGTGATTAATACATCCATAAGACCCTATCCTAAGAATATGTACTTAACTTTTCAACATAGATTTTCTAATTTCATCTACCCACTGATGTTATTTAGGTTGAAAATTCTTCAAATATAATGTTTTTAATAGTTTTATAAAGTCTAATTTAAATCCTGAAACTTAAAAAAAAAAAAAAGGATGAGATCATGTTTTTTCTGACCACCCAAACATCATCTCTTGCCCTTATTTCTTCATAACCCCAAAGGTTTTTAAGACTATGGAACATAAATGAAATAATCAGTTTTTAAATGCCTTCCTTTTCTAAAATAACAAAACTGTTCTAATTTTTAAAACTAAGTGTTACATACAGAATACTAGCTGAGAAAACATGAATTTATAAATCATTAAACAATTTGACTTTCTTGGAATGCCTCATAACTTTACTGGAAATGCATTCTAAGAAAACTCATAAAAGAGAAGGAAAAACTGGCAACTAACACTTCAACCAGTTCTAAAATTGTTCTGCTTAATATATGAGAAAAGGAGACTTTTCTAATCCTAAGTGATTAATGGCTTGGGATTTTTTAAGAAACTTGACAGAAAATAAAATTTAAGATAATTATCAGAAACTAAAAAGTGTAAGAAAAATATTCCTTTTAAATGATATAATATGTACAAAAAATTCAAAAGGAAAACAATGGCTAAGATTATAATGCTAAACATGTGCTGCTCCTTTTTAAAAGTTGAATTATTAACCCAACTGAGACAGAATATTCCTGTTATAAGAACACACCATTATATATAGCACTCGACATTGTGAGGAAGGTAGTGTAAGCATTACTATCCCTATTCTACAGATGAGAAAAATGAGGCTCAGCATTTAGATGACGTGGATATCTATAAGATCACTGAGGACTTGAAGTAAGCGGCATACCCAGGACTCAAGTCTGGTAACTTATTATACCACACTGACTCTCAGTGGTAACAGGTTTCAATAAGCATCCTGCTCATCGTTCACATAAGTCAACAAGCATTTGATAAAGCACCACCTAGGTACTGGGGGTACAAAGAAAGAAAAAAAACCAGTTCCTATTCTCAAATAACTCAGCCCAGTCTGATGGAGAAAACAACGTGCAAATGACTGCGTGCAAAAAATGAAACTACATACAAACAAGATGTTTTACATACATATATATTATATACACACACATATACATACATACACACACACATACACACAAGATGTTTTACATATATACACACAGATATACATACATACAAGATGTTTTACATATATACACACATATACATACACACAAACAAGATGTTTTACATATATACACACACA
>JAQQSV010001945.1:20931-41961 GCA_028646515.1 Pseudochirops corinnae
TATATGTAAAACATCTTATTTGTATATATGTATTTGTGTGTGTATATATGTAAAACATCTTGTATGTATGTGTGTATGCATATACATATGTAAAACATCTTGTGTGTATGTATGCACGTGTGTATATGTGTAAAACATCTTGTGTGTATGTATGTATATATGTGTGTATATAATATATATGTACAACATTTTGTGTGTATGTGTGTGTATATATGTAAAACATCTTGTTTGTGTGTATGTATATGTGTGTATATATGTAAAACATCTTGTATGTATGTATATCTGTGTGTATATATGTAAAACATCTTGTGTGTATGTGTGTGTGTATGTATGTATATGTGTGTGTATATAATATATATGTATGTAAAACATCTTGTTTGTATGTAGTTTCATTTTTTGCACGCAGTCATTTGCACGTTGTTTTCTCCATCAGACTGGGCTGAGTTATTTGAGAATAGGAACTGGTTTTTTTTCTTTCTTTGTACCCCCAGTACCTAGGTGGTGCTTTATCAAATGCTTGTTGACTTATGTGAACGATGAGCAGGATGCTTATTGAAACCTGTTACCACTGAGAGTCAGTGTGGTATAATAAGTTACCAGACTTGAGTCCTGGGTATGCCGCTTACTTCAAGTCCTCAGTGATCTTATAGATATCCACGTCATCTAAATGCTGAGCCTCATTTTTCTCATCTGTAGAATAGGGATAGTAATGCTTACACTACCTTCCTCACAATGTCGAGTGCTATATATAATGGTGTGTTCTTATAACAGGAATATTCTGTCTCAGTTGGGTTAATAATTCAACTTTTAAAAAGGAGCAGCACATGTTTAGCATTATAATCTTAGCCATTGTTTTCCTTTTGAATTTTTTGTACATATTATATCATTTAAAAGGAATATTTTTCTTACACTTTTTAGTTTCTGATAATTATCTTAAATTTTATTTTCTGTCAAGTTTCTTAAAAAATCCCAAGCCATTAATCACTTAGGATTAGAAAAGTCTCCTTTTCTCATATATTAAGCAGAACAATTTTAGAACTGGTTGAAGTGTTAGTTGCCAGTTTTTCCTTCTCTTTTATGAGTTTTCTTAGAATGCATTTCCAGTAAAGTTATGAGGCATTCCAAGAAAGTCAAATTGTTTAATGATTTATAAATTCATGTTTTCTCAGCTAGTATTCTGTATGTAACACTTAGTTTTAAAAATTAGAACAGTTTTGTTATTTTAGAAAAGGAAGGCATTTAAAAACTGATTATTTCATTTATGTTCCATAGTCTTAAAAACCTTTGGGGTTATGAAGAAATAAGGGCAAGAGATGATGTTTGGGTGGTCAGAAAAAACATGATCTCATCCTTTTTTTTTTTTTTAAGTTTCAGGATTTAAATTAGACTTTATAAAACTATTAAAAACATTATATTTGAAGAATTTTCAACCTAAATAACATCAGTGGGTAGATGAAATTAGAAAATCTATGTTGAAAAGTTAAGTACATATTCTTAGGATAGGGTCTTATGGATGTATTAATCACTTAGAGCAGTGGTTCTCAACCTTCCTAATGCAGTGACCCTTTAATACTAGTATGTTGACATGTGCATGTGGGTGGACCCACCTGGAGACCGATAGAGGAGTGGTATCTCGGTTCCTAAGACCATCAGAAATACGTGCTTTCCGATGGTCTTAGAGAACACCTATGAAAGGGTCATTCGACCCCCAAAGGGATCGCAGTCCACAGGTTGAGAACCGCTGACTTAGATGAATTCTCATGAAAGGAGAAATAACTGGTATTGTGACACAAGTATGAGGATTTAGTGACTCTTTCCAGACATACTTTATATTGTTCTCCTTTACACACACACTCTACTAGCACAGCCACACAGGCCTTTTGGCTGCTCCTCACATGAAAGTCTTATCTTGTCTTCTTACCTTTGCTTTGGCGGCTGTTAACGCTCACAGTATACTTTCTCTTCACCTTTACCTCTTAATGTCCCTGTTTTCTTTTAAAGTTTAGTTTAAGCACCATCTACCAGAGAGTTTTCCTGATTCCATTCCCTTCTTCAGCTACCGTTGCCTCCCCTTCTGCCATCCTTATCGCCTTATCTGTATAGTGTGCATTTTTGTCTAATATGTACATGTCTCCCCCAATCATATGTGAGTTTGTGAGCTCAAGGACTTATTTTTTTTTCTTTTAACAGCTACTGCAATGCTTGCCACAGAGATAACTTGATAAATACTTATTGATTTCTCTGCAAAGGGAAAAAGAAATGGGTAGAATGGGAGGAGAGGAGAGATGAAGAATTGCAGGGAAAATGACTACAAGAAGTTAATTTGTGATGTTGCTGTAAGGCAATTTCTATGGCATTTTAACTTTTAAAATATAGTTAAAGCACAAAAAAAGAGTATTTCCAGCAGTACACAGAAAACTTTATGTGAAAAAATGAATCTCTATTACCTATAGCTTCATAATTAATTCTGTACTTCACCAACTTGTGCTTTTCTTTAGTTTTTCTGAACTTTTATGTGTTTTTAAAAATGTATCTTTGCCTCCCCCTCCTCCCCTGTCCCTTTTTAGGCTTCACTATTCCTGCCTTCTGCCCCCATAATTAAAAAGTGAAAAAAAGAAAAAAATCCTTAAAATAACCATAGTGAGGCAAAATAAACCCACACAGTGGACATATCCAAAACTTTGTCTCTTTCCATCTCCTGTGTCCATCACCATGATAACATGATTTATCATATGTCCTCTGGAGACATCATTGGTTATTGCATTGATCAGAATGATATAAAAGTTTTTTTTCTTTACAGTGTTGCTGTCTTTATATAAAGTTTTCTGATTCTAGTCATATCACTTTTCATCAGTTCATAATCTGATTCTCTCAGATCATCTTTTCCATAATTTCTTATGGGGCAATAAAATTCTATGACATTAATATAGTACAATTTATTTTTTCAGTTATTACCCAGTTATCTTCAAGGCGTTCTGAGACGCCCTCTTAGATTCTAGTTTTCCCTTTACTCCTTTCTCCCCCCCCCCCCCCCAGTCCATTCTTAAGAAGCAGGAAATTTGTTTTTCTTGTCATTATTTTCTCTGTGATATTGTCCTCTCTTTAACAGCTACCCGTCCCCTAAACTGTTTCACAATTTCAAACCCAAACCGTGTGTTTTCGATGTTGTTTCCCATTTTCATTGTTGTCCCTTTCAGATAAGAACATGGTTCCTGTGATGCCCTTTGTCAACTAAATGGTTGTATACTCTTCTCATTCATCTCTAGTTATGAGAAAAAGCAAATTCTGCTACCTTCTTTCTTTCTATACTAGCATATCCTTGTAACCTTTGGAGACTCTAAGGTTCTGAAGAAATTTTTGTTCCCTCTCAGAATGTTTGGACTACAGCATCGTATACCCTTCCACTTCCTCCAATAAAATAGACCTTTCTGTATTTCTATGGACTTTTTTATTTGTATTTCTACTCATTTTTTTGTTTTTGTTATCCCATCAGAAATGTTTGAAAATGTGTTCCATTGAAGGTCTGTGTTTCCCCTGTCATCTTTGCAGGATAAATTAGTCTTGATTTGTCTCAGTCTTTTGTGTTTTAGATTATTACGTTGCATCAGGTCTTTTGTGATGGTGAAAATGGTTCCTTGGTAATTGATCTTTTTGCTTCTTTCTGGATGATTGAAGTATTTTTTTTCCCTCTGAAATGGAAGCTTTGGATTTAGGCTGTAAAACATTCCTAGCACTTTTTCTTTTCAGCTTTCTGATAGTGGGTTCTTTCTGTCTTCTCCCTTTCCTCTGATAATCTGGGCAGTTTTCATTTATGATTTCTTGAAATATAATATTGAGGCTGATTTTAAAAATTACTGTTTTTAGGGAGTTCAGTGACTCTTAAATTTATCTCTTCTTGATCAGTTCTTGGCAGTTTGGCAGATATCTGGCTAGCTTACATTTTCTTCTGCTTTTTCACTCTTTTCATATTCTCTGCTCTCTAATGGGATCCCTGAGTTTGATTTGCTCTTTTCAAGTTTCCAGGGAGTCTGTTAAATGGGTAAGGTTTATGCCTTTCTTTTCTGCCCTATTGTTTTTAAACTCCTGCCAATTATTTCCTCTAGAGCTTTTCTTTCCTTTTTCATCTCTTTCTTCATTTCTTCTGTGTAGTCCTGTGGGCCTTGAAGAGATTGCTTTTTTCCTTTAAATTTCTTCTGGTAGCTGTTGTTACAACTTACTCTCTAGGTTTGTTGTTATTTTTTTATACTGGTTGGTTTAAAATTTTTTAAAAATTTATTCCTCTCTCCAGTTTTATTTCCTGAGTTGAGACTTTGTGCTAGTGCTAGGCTCCATTTCTTGCTTTGCTTTTAGATGAGGGGTGGTAGGTACTTTTTTGTTCTCTTACTGTGTTTCTGGTCTGACCCCTACTTCCTAGGGTTAGGCCCCCCGTCTTCTGTTTTGAAGTTCAGTGTATTAGGGACCTTGGAGTCCTGGAGGGAGGTCCTGTTCTTATTGCTGCTAAGCCTGCACTAGTTGGTTGTTAACTGCTTGAGGTGGTTTCTAAAATTTGTTCTCCCCTAAGTCATTTTAACCACTCTCTCTTTCTAGGGGAGTCCTCCCCTCTTGCTGATGCTGGGTACCTTGTTGTACAAACTACAGGCTCTCCTAGGCCATCTTTGGGGGATCTGGGAGGCTGCCTGCTTTTTTGCTTGTGCTGGTTGGTGGTAGATTTTCTGGGTGCTCCATTTCTTATTACCTGTGGACTTCTTGCTGTCTTTTTGTGTAGTTCTTTGGTAGAAGAAATGGTGCAGTAGAGCTTCTCTCTTTGGATTTCTTGATTAGTTTGGTGTGGTGGGAACAAGAGGTTTTGTCTGAAGTATATATGTGGAAGCCAATGAGGGGTCAGAGGGACATTTGGAGGTGTGGGTTGCTTCTTCCCATTCAGGGAGCCATCTTGCTTGAAGGTCTTTTGTAGCATTTTCAAAAGATTCTGAAAGGTAGTATTTCTGGGCAACAATTGATGTTACATTTAGACCTGTTGAAATGATTTCACCAATCAAATGTCTTAAAATTCATATTGTTGGTCAAATTAATTGGATAACCAGATTCACGGAGCCTTGTGAAATGCAGTTTTAGTGCCATACTATCATTGGTTCTGGAGTTATAGGGTCTGGATTTAAACCTCACCTCACAAGTGTTTTACAAAACTCTGTGACCTGGGGCAAATCACTCACCCTCCCTGGTCTCAGCTTGCTCAGTTGCAGAGTGAGAGAGTTGAATTATATAGTTCTGAGGGGTCCTTTCCAGCTCAAAATCTATAAGCATAGCCTATGAAGGGACATTCTTTGGGATTTTTCCAGCTAGACATTTAATGTTTTACAGCAAAGTTTTTAGCTTAACATATTTGAACTTGTACTAGATAAGGTTAATAGGCTAGAACAAAAGGTCAAAACATAAGGCATTAAGCTTAATTAAGGGAGAGCAGGAGTGGCAGGAGTATGTGACAGTTAAATGAGTTTCCCACAGACTAATGTCGGTTACAGAGGAACCATGCTTCAACTTAAGTGGGTTATTTTGTGCAAAGGGCAGCAGTGATTAGCAGATTGACATACCAGACACTGCTAGCCAATCCCATCTGTTTTAGAGGTTAAAAAAGCACACCCTTTATGAGCTGATGGATTGATTTGTGTGCGGGTCTGGTAAAGATTAGAAGTCCAAGGCCATTGCAGTAAAAATGTCAGTTACAGAACATTGTACTTTCTTGGTTGGTTCCTTGTTTTAACTGTCAACTGTTTTATCATGGGGGTGTATAGCTTGCTGCTTCTAATACAAAGTGGGGGAAGTAGGTGAGGGAGGGAAAATCTTTCACAGAAATAATTGTTGAGTAACAGATTCTGTGGCAGGTACTTCAGATTGAGACAGAGCCGACCGTGTAATACATTTGGTTTTATGTAGTGGGCTTTTTTTGTTTCCTTTGGCATTTTCATTACATCTTAAGGGATGCTCCCCTGTTTTAAATAGGATTTAATTTTATACATGGAATTATTAGACTGCTTCACTAGGCATTTGCCACTATCAACACAGTTTAGTAAGTTTCTCTCTTTCTGATCTGTTCTATGCTGATAAAGATGTTTTATTCATTTAACTGAAAATTTGTCTCCTAACTCCCAATGGACCAGAATTGGTTTTGGTTCTTTGCCTATCAATAATATTTATTAACATTATTTAAGATTATATTTAAGATAAATTATCTATTAACCATAAGAATGGGGAGCATTTAGGTGCTGCAGTGTATAGAACACCAGGTCTGGAGTGAGGAAGACTCCCACGGTTCAAAACTTGCATCCGACATTATTAGCAGTATGACCCTGGGCAAGTCACTTACCCCTATTTGCCTCAGTTTCCTCATCTGTAAAACGAGTTAGAAAAGCAAATGGTAAAACACTCCATTATCTTTGCCAAGAAAAATCACAAAAAGGGTCACAGAGTTGGATATGAGTGGGGGGAAAAAAGACCCCCAAAACTATAAGAACGACTTATTTGTTGGCCAGTTTTAAAAGAAAACAATACCATTAGGAATACAATGCTGTAAACTCTAGGCAGTAAAATTACTGGATAATATTTTAGCTTCATTTCTATTTTTCCCAGTGTTCAAATTTATATTACTTTTAAGGTTGCATAAAAAGTGATTTCTCTCTCCCCAAATATCCCTTCCCCTGCCTTCCCAGTTCAAACTCAGAGCAGAATAAATGTTGCTGAGGCTCAGCCATCTATACTGTTTGATTTCATGCAAAGTTGTGAGCCACCAGTGCCTAAGGTGGCAGTCAGAGAGACCTGGATTTTGGTCTCTCCTAAAATGATAGTTGTGTTGTTCCTGGACAAGTTACTTCTGTGAACATTAGGCCTCAGTTTCTTCATCAGTAAAATGAGGGAGTTGGACTCAGTGACTTCAAAGGTCCCTTCCGTGGGATTTTAAAATTGTCCAGTCTTCAAGAAAAACCACTGAGGCAGATATCTGAGCCAATGACACTTTATTAAAAGTTCCATGATCACCTCTAATGTAGTGGACCTCAGATCTTCCTCACAATCTGAGAAGTCCCTGGCCTTCAGCATGGTGTTTTTATAGGGTTTGATACCCAAATATGCAAAAATGACCTGATAAAATATAGATATTGCTGGTTGAGAGACCTTACTCATGAAGGCCAGAAATCAAGATAGGCAGGGTAAGAGTCATCCCTGGTGAGCAGGTGGTCATTAGATGGTTACCTCCTGACTTTGGGCAAGAGAGGGTGGACTAGAGGCAAAAAAATAAGTTGGAGGACTTTCCAAAGAATCGAGGCATCCCCCACCCAAGCTGGGTTTAGACGTGGAAATTTGAGTATAACAGAATGGAGATAGATATCTAACGGTATGTCAGCCTTCTTCTGGTTGGGCAAAGTGAGCTTCATAACTGGTAAGCAAGTAGTGAATATTACATTATAGTTTGAAGCCCATTATAAGATCCTACCTTATATCCTGCTATAAGATCCCACCTTATCTAATTATCCCCGTATGATTTATGTAAACTATCAAACCGAGTAATGCTAACTGGAATAGACTGGGGTCCAAATGAATTAGTTCCTGGATTTGTCTTGGCAGAGACCCTAAGACATAAAGACACAACTATATGAACACAATTACAAAACACTTTTCACACAAATAAAATTAGATTTAAACTTTGAAAAAACTGCTTATGGATAGGTTGGACCAATAAAATTAAAATGACAGTTCTTCCTAAATTAATTTACCTTTTCAGTGCCATACCAATCAAACTGCCAAAAATTATTTTATAGAGCTAGAAAAAAGTTATAACAAAGTTCATTTGGAAGAACAAAAGTCAAGAATATGAAGAGAATAAATAAAAACAAGTGTAAAAGAAGGTGGTCTAGCCATACCAGATCTCAAACTGTATTATAAAGAGGTAATCATGAAAACATTCTGGTACTAGCTAAGAAATAGAGTGATAGATCAGTGAAATAGATAAGGTACACAATACACAGTAGTAAATGACCATAGTCACCTGATGTTTGCTAAACCAGAAGACCCAAGCTTTTGGGACAAGAACTCACTGTTTGACCCAAATTGCTAAGAAAACTGGAAAACAAACTTAGTATAGACCAGCATCTCACTTCATGTTGTAAGATAAGGTCAAAATGGGCACATGATTTAGACATAAAAGGGTGATACTGTAAACAAATTAAGGGGGCATGGAATTATTTACCTGTCAGATCTGTGGAGAAGGGAAGAATTTATGACCAAACAAGAGAGAGCATTATGAAAGGCAACATAGATAATTTTGATTATATTAAATTAAAAAGGTTTTGCACAAACAAAACCAGTGGAGCCAAGATTGGAAGGAAAACAGAAAACTGAGGAAAAAATTTAAAGCAAGTATCTGTCATTTTTACTCAGTTAAAATATATAGAGAACTGAGTAAAATTTATAAGAATACAAGTCATTCACCAGTTGATAAATGGTCAAAGGATGTGAACAGGCAGTTTTCAGATAAAGAAATCAAAACTATCTATAGTTTAAAAAAACTCACTTGATTAGAGAAAAGAACAACTCTAAGGTACCACCTGGAAGAAAAGGAAAATGATAAATATTAGAGGGGAGGTGGGGAAATTGGAACACTAATGGCACTGTTAGTGGAGTTGTGAA
Source organism: Pseudochirops corinnae (assembly GCA_028646515.1). Taxonomy (NCBI): domain Eukaryota; kingdom Metazoa; phylum Chordata; class Mammalia; order Diprotodontia; family Pseudocheiridae; genus Pseudochirops; species Pseudochirops corinnae. The sequence goes on from JAQQSV010001945.1 coordinate 29,611, forward strand.
TTGATCCAGCCATTTTGGAGAAAAATTTGGAATTATGCCCAGAGGGCTATTAAACTGTGCATACTCTTTGAGCCAGCAATAGTACAACTAGTTCTGTATTCCAAAGCGATTTTTCTAAAAAAAAGAAAAGGATCTTTTTATACAAAAATATTTATAGTAGCTCTTTTAATGGTGGCAAAGGGTTGGAAATTGAGGGAGTGTCCATCAGTTGGGGAATGGGGGAACAAGTTGTGGTACATGATTGTGATGGAATTGTGTTACAAGAAAAGATGAGCATAATTTTGAAGACTTACATGAACTGATGCAAAGTGAAGTGAGCAGAACCAGGAGAACTTTGTTCACAGTAATGGCAATAATGTATGATGATCAGCTGTGAATGATTGTTATTTGTACTCAGTAATGCAATGATAAGAATTCCAAAGATAATTCCAAAGGACTCGTGATGAAAAATGCAATTCACCTCCAGAACAAGAACTGCTGATATAGTCTGAATGCAGATAGAAAAATACTATTTTTCTTTTTGGTCTGTATTTTCTTTGACTAATATGGAAATGTTTTGCATGATTTCACATGTATAACCTGTCTCAAATTGCTTACTATCTTGGGGAGGTAAATGAGGAAGGGAGAGAATTTGGAACACAAAATTAAAAAAAAAACAACAAATCTTAAAAATTGTTTTTACATGTAAGGAAAATAAAATATTCAAAATAGAAAAAAAATACTAAGAGTACATTGATTTTCATTAGTCAACAAGTATTTATGAAGCACAAAATATTACACAGCAGCCTCTAAAGTTCTCTCTCTCCAGATTCATCTGGGACCAATTTATATCCTGGTAGCCTTTGTCTCTTGGCCCCTCACATCATTCTCCTGACTTTGTCAAGGCATTCTTTCTGCCTTTCTCCCCAGTTTCTGCTCTTATGCTAGGGGACTTCGGCATTCTCATTGACGTTCCCATAAGCACCCTGACTTGTCAGTTCCTTAATATCTTCAGATTATATTACTTACTTCTTCACTTTGCTCCACACAGGTCCTTAACCCCACATGGGGGTCACCATTAACCACAGATGTTCCACTTGTGTGGTAAAATTTTCTGACATCTCTCTAATGGATTATACTTTCCTGTCATTCCATTCTTCTAACTGCTTCACTCTTCCAAAACCTTTTAGGTCTTTACTGCTGCTTTGACTTAACTTTTATGCCTTTCCAGTCTTAATCATATTATTAAACAGTTAAATTCCACATTTTCATGATCTTGAATCCCTCTCCCCTTTGTCTTGATCTCCACTCACACTTTGCTCACCAGGCTAGTGGTTTGGGTTTGGGATTGGAAAGAAATGAGGCATGTAGACCCTCTAACATTTGGTAAAAGGATGTTTGCCTAACCACACCGTGAAGGGGTAGTCAGCAAGATGCATCATTAATTCATCTGGATACTGTTCCCACAGTCACCCTTGTAGTATCGGGTCAGGAGTGTGAGTCAAACCTGAGCAGCCCGGACTTCCAGTGAGGGAGGCGTTTTATACCCAGGCCACTGGTAAGGCATGTTGGATATCCTGGAAAATTTAAGTATTAAGGATGATCGCATTGTCTTTTAGGGGAAGATGGGCCAATTCTGCACGGCAAAAACCTTAGGTGTTCTTCCTACCATGCTTGTAAAATACCAACCCTAAGTTATTCCCGATATCTGTATTCACTATTCATAGGTTGCTTAATGGAGCTGGAGGAAATCCCTTGGTCGTTTCTTATAGTCTAATAGTATTTCATCACTTTTATATACTATAACTTATTCAGCCATTTCCCGTTCTCTGGGCACCCCCTCAGATTCTCACTCTTAGACATCTTAAGGAGAGCTCTAAATATTTTTTGCATCTTTGATTAGGATGAATCTCTTTGATCTGTTCTCCTAATTACCCCATTCTCTCACTTCCTCTTTGCCTCTTATTTCCCTATTAAATGAAATATATTTCTGTACCCAACTGTGTGTATTTTCTTTTCCTTCTTTGACCAGTTTAGATGACAGTGAATTTCAAGTCACAATTACTCTACCCGTTCTTTCCTCTTTTGCATGGGCTTCTACTTCTTCACCGCAGTTATAGGAGATAATTTTCTATAATTCCCCCCCACTCCTATGTTTTTCCCCTTTTCCATTTTTCTCTCATAATTAAGATATAACAGAACCACTTACAGGACATCTGTTTAATTAGAGTTTGTGACCCCTGATGATAATAGCGTTCAGAGGGGACATATCGACGTCTCTCTCTGTTGGAACGTAAACAATTTATCATTGCTTAATCCTTTGTCATTGTCTGTAGTTACCTTTTTTATGTTTTTCTGAGTTCCTCTTTTCAAACTCCAGAGTTTCTATGTAGCTATGGCCTTTTCATCAGGGCTCCTTAGAAGTATTTTCTTTCATTAAGGGTATGTCTTTCCCCCGTAGGACTATTTTTTTCTGGGTAAGTTATTCTTGGCTATAAGCCTCATATCCTTTGTCTTCTGGATTATTGTATTACAGGCTCCCTACTGCTTTACAGTGATGACTATTAGATAGTACATGATCCTGATAGTGCATAGATCCTTGGAACTTGAATTCTTTGTTTCTGACTTTTTGCAGTATTTTTTCATGGACCTGGAGGCTCTAACTTTTTCTCTTCTTGGAAGTTTTCATTTTGAGATTTCACTCAGGAGGTGACCAGTGGATTCCTTCTATTTCTACTTTGTTCTCTATGAGTTCTGGATAGTTTCTTTTTAAGATGTGTAGGCTGCCCTTTTGGAGTATTTATTGAGTATTGTGTTGTGTTGTTCTAGGTTCCCAGAGATCGCTTAGGCTGGGGACCTTCAGACTCTGAATGTGGTCTTGTCGGGGGCAAAGTCTGATTGCTGCTCCCCTAGTCTGATCTTTTCTAGTTCCCGACTGGGAAGTAGCCTGAGCAGTAGCAGAGTGCTGCTGAACCTCGATCTTATCAGCCATCTGGAAAGCTGTGCTGGCTGGGTCAGACTTACAGAACATCCGTCTCACTTTTGGTCTGGGAGTTTTGGCCTCTTAATCTTTTGCAGGCTTCTGACTGGGCTAGAAGCTCGAAGAAGAACAATGGTAATTCATACTTATATGGTACTCTGTGCCAGACACTCTGCTAATTGCTTTACAGTTAGTATCTTCATTTGATCCTCACAACAGCTCAGGGTGGTAAGGGGCTGTTAGTCTGTCTTCACTTTACAAATGATGACACTTAGACTGGAAAAGGTTAAGTAACTTGCCCAGGGTTACACAGCTAGTAAGTGTCAGGCAGGATTTGAACTTGGGTCTTAATGCTATGTGCACGAAACCACTATTCCTGAGATCTGAGCCAAAATGTCACTGCTTGTTTTTAAACTTGCTTCTCTCTTAGTACACTCTCTAGGGCCTGAGATTGTTCCTTGTTACCCTGGACTGTCATTCTTGGTCTCAGGTCCCCTTCTCAATCTACCCTGTATCTGTACCTTGGTACTAGGAAGTAGATGATACAGCTGCCAGTGTGTACCTATTCTCTTTGAGAGGTACCAAGGTAACAGCCTAGAGATGCTCCAGTCTGGATCTTGGATAATCTCTTGCTCTGGTCTACAATCTTTATCTGATGCAATGTTCTGTGAATGGCTTGTTCCTGACCAGACCCTGTTCCCAGTCTTTACATTTCCCTCTGTCTGTCTGTCTCCCAAGGCTGATCTGGGCTAGAAAAATAAATCTGACTTTTTCTTGTATTTCCCCATCAAGATTTAGTCTGATGTGTTTTCTAGGTCTGATTGGAGATTTGAGGAGGAGCTTACTGTACTGCTTCTTGCTATTCCGTCACCATGATTCTGCTCAGCCTTTATTTTAAAGAGATGTTTAGTGATATATTTTGTTTTTACATTACCTGGATTCCCTCCTACTATCTCCCAGAGAACCATCCCTTATAATGAAGAATTTTTTAAAAAGAAAAAGAAAAAAAATTCAGCTAATTTTGTGGTGGTTTTTCTTTAATTTGCATTGCTGTAGGCATCATGTATATGGTTTTCTGGCTCTGCTTATTTTACTTTGCATAAGTTCACATAAGTTTCCATCCTTATCTTATTCATAACATTTGCTATTTCTTATAGCCTAGTAATATTCTGTTGCATTTAAGTACCGCAGTTTGTTCAGTCGCTCTTTACTGTAACAGGTACTGCTATACCTGTTTTGGAGTATGTGAAGCTTTTCAGTCAATGACATCATTAGGATATATGACTAGGAGTGGGGTATCTGGGTGGTTTGTATGTTTGGCCATTTTATTCGCTTGATTTGCATAATTTCTAATTGCTTTCTAGAATGGTTAGAAATGCATAGGTTCACCAGTAATGAGTGCATTAGTGTGTTTTCCACAACCCCTCCAATACTGTCTTTTGTCATCTTTGCCAGTGTGATTGTTGTGTGGTGAAACTCACAAAACGAAAGTTATTTCAATTGAGGTACTTTCAGACAGGTGGATGGATAGCTTTTATCAGTTTGTTACCATCTGCCAGACACGATGCTAAATGCTGGAGATAGAAATAGGTCCTCTACTCAAGAAACCTACATTCTAATGAGGGAAGAAGACAACATCAAGGGGACTTGAAAAGAAGTAGGGGGTGAAGAAGAGGAAGCAGTGCTGCTGCTGAGGAGGTGAAGTCAAAGTCTAGCAAAAGAGCAGAGGATTTCCAGATTATGTGACCAGCAAGATGATGATGGACTGGTGATTTTCTGTGATCCTTACAGACTCTCAAATCTCTCCAAACAAGAAATTATGTGGAAGAGATAAAAGCAATTTCAGCTGTCTCTGATCTAGGCTACCATGGAGCCTAACAAGGTAAAAACTACTCAAAGCAATGCCTAACTCATGCTCACTCAGCACCCTTTCACCTGTTGCCTACTACCTTCCCTGCAACAGGGTTGTACGAGCTGTGTAATGTCCTCCTACAACCCTTTTCTCCATGCCTTGGCTATCCAAATTCCACACAGCAAGAAATTGGCCGAGGTCAAGATTGACAGATGTATGACGATGTTCAACTAGCATGAAGAAACAGAGGAAAAGGGGGCAGAATGCATGTTTGGACTTGAAATAGAGCTCTGTTCTCTACTACCAGTGATTAGGAGAAAGACCATCAGATACAGACAAAAGAAAATTTGAATAACCCAAGACTATTCTATACCCACCAGAAAATGCAGGAGGGAATGAAATATATTTTCCAAAGAGCAGTGGAGCTCAAGATGCAGCCCAAGGTGACCTGTCTCGCAAATCTGAGCCTAGTCACACTTCTTTCTAAATGTACATGAGGGGATAGGTGGAAAAGCAGGCCTAAAACATGATGAATGAAAACTCACAACACCTGGCAGAAGAATTGGTGTTTTTGTGACTAAATTACAAAATTCGATGGAAGATAAAGGGGGAAGACAAATGAAGTCAAAGGCTAACAATGAAGGGAAGAGAACTCCTATAGTTTCTCAAAAAAGTGAACTACAGGAGGAGAAGAGATGAGGAGGCAAAGGGAAGAGAGTCTTGTTTTAGTGGTGAGAGGAGGCACCACTGATAAATCCTCCTTTGAGTGAACGGAGATGGATATTCTGTAAAGAGAGATGGGGACTTTAGGATGCAGTGCTGTGTCTGGAAAAGGGGGATCAGAGTTCCTTATGATAATCGACATCCAGGATACTGAGAAGGTGTGGAGGTAGATAAGAGATTTCACAGTGAATGGTAAAACAGTAATTAAGGGGAAGGCAAAGGTAAGTAATGAAATGCATAGTCAGAGGCATAGAAAGAATCCTACCACGGGAGCAATATCTTCTTTCTTTTGTTCAAATCAAATTAGCCAATGATTGGTCTATTTTATTGTGTTCCCCCATAAAACCAGCTCCTGGTTTTATTAATCTTTTTTTTAACTTTGAATTTTATTTATCTCTCTTTAATTTCTTCTTCATTGGTTGTACAATCGCTTTTTTCATTTTTGATGCTGGTGATTTGTATTTCTTTCAAGCCAGTGTGTGTGTGTGTGTGTGTGTGTGTGTGTGTGTGTGTGTGTATATACATACACATACATGTATGTGACTTTAAAAATCGTTATAATATTCACTGCTCTTCTTTGTCAAGGTTGTGTCAATATAATAAAGATAATACTACCAAAATTAACTTACTCTTTTAATGCTATGCCAATCAAATTATCAAGAGGATATTTTACAGACCTTGATAAAATATTAACAAAATTCATTTGGAAGAACAAAAGGTCTAGAATATCAAGGGAAATGATGAAAAGAAGTAGGGATAAAGAAGGAATATAACTTTTAGTTCTCAGATCATATTAAAGCAATAGTTATCAAAACCACCTGCTTATAATTAAAACAAAGAAAAGGTCAGTCAGTGGAACGGACTAGATAAGAGGAGAATCAGAAACAATGAAATTTAGGAATCCAGTGTTTGATAAAGTGGAAAACGTAAATTATCTAGAAAAGTTCTCCTTATTTAAAAATTATTGGGAAAACTAGAAAATAATCTGGCAGAAATGAGGCTTACTTACACACCTTAGGTCATTATTTCACAATACGTTGCAAATAAATGGATGTGCAGACTGAATATTAAAGCTCATACTGTAAAAAGAAATAAAAAGAAATAGATCATATACCTCACTGACATGAATAGGATAGGTTTTCTTAAACAAAAGATAAAGCAATAGCTAAAGATGAAATATAACTTTGATTACTTGAAACAGAAGTACTTTTGTATAGACTACATTATATATTAATACACTTAGATGAGAAGGGATATACTTGAATAAAAAAAAATCTATATCAGATTTTTCATCCCAGGGTTTGCTGTCTGAGATAAGTAGACAGTTATCAAACATATACAAGACTACTAGCCATTCTCCAATAGGTAGATAGTCAAAATATATGAGCAAACAGATCTCCAAAAAAAAATTGCAAAAAGAACCAACCACATGAAATAATAATTCATCTCAGTTATGAAGTAGAGAAATGCAGATGAAAATCACCATGAGGTTTTGCCTGACACCTGCAAAGTAATAAAAGTGACAAAAATATGGCAATCTTCAATATTGGAAGTGTTGTGAGATGACAAGCACACTGATTCATTGTTGGGTTAGCTGTGAAATCATAGGACCATTTTGGAAAGGAATTTGGAATTATGCAGATAAAGTGACTAAAATATCCATAATCTTTTACCCAGATATTCCATGATTGGTCTTATACCCCAGGGAAACCACTGATAATAAGAAATTCCCTATAGATCCCAAAATATAATTAGTACTTCTTATCCTAGTAAAGAATTTGAATCAGGATAAATGCCCATCATTTGGGAAATGGCTAAAGAAACTGTGGTATTTTTATGAATGTGATGGCATATTACTATGTTATAAGAAATAATGACTGTGATGAATACAGAGAAGCATGGAAAGAGCTTCATGAATTAATGCACAATGTAGTAAGCAGAGCCAAGAAAAAAATAGACACAGTGACCACAATTTATATGGAAAGAACAAGTAAACTCACCAAAAAATCAAAATAAGTATAAAATTGTAAAGAGCAAACCAGATTTGAAAGAGGAGATATCAGAGGAGACCCCAAACTCACCAGTTCCCGATGGGGGGATGTCCCCAGCTGTATTACTCACTGCATTTCTGTGACTTTTTCCATGGATTGATGGGTTGTGTTGATTTCTCCTTCTCTCCTTTAAAAAATACCACTTGTTATATGTGGATGACAGGGATACTGTGGAAAACTATGATCATGTTAAAAAAAATGAGGAAAATCTTAAAGAAAAAGTGCCGTGAGCATGGTCAGGCCCCTTCTGACCTAGGTTGGAATTTGGGAATATTTTGAATGGGCCCTTAAGGTGCAGATACCATTTGGTTGGTTCCTTTGTTTTGAAATCATGCAGATTTTTTTTTTTTTACTGTGCGATTTTATGTTGTTCCTTTTCATGTCTTTGGTGTTTCCTTTGGATTTTCTGAGTCTTCATTTCATTATCAAATAAAGATAATTTTGTATTTAGATTGAGATGCCTTTAACTTCTTCCTCCAATTTTATTGCCATGGCTTGGATTTTCAGAATATGTCCAGTAATAGAGAGTAAAGGAGGGCAAAGCTTGTGTTCCTTTTGGTTTTAGGTGGATTTTTAAAAAATAGACACAAAAAGAGCCTTCCCTTCCGAGACTCCACAGGCCTTTTAAATAAGTTCCCTTGGTCCTTCCTTGAAGACTTTCTGCATCCGTCAAAATAATCTCTTAACTTTGGGTGTTTATTTCTTGAACGATTAATTACGTTGACCTCTTTCTAAATCTTTAAACATTCCTGTGTTTCTGATATAAATACAACTCAGCCAAAAATTAATTACTTTCTTGGGTAAATGGCTACATGGTCTTTTTTGCCAAGATGTAAAAATTTGAATTCTTTAATGGCATTGGTATGCAGTTTCCTTTTTATTATCTTTTCCCTCTCTGGTTTACAGATTTGTACTATATTTGTCTATAAAAGGAGTTCAGTAGAGTGCTTTCTTAATTATTTGTTAAAACTTTGATAGAATTTTTCTGTAAATGTGTCAGGATTACAGTTAGTTCTGTTTTGTTTTCTTAGACTGCTGTAAGGTCTTTCTATGCTCTTCTCTGAGTCTGGCTATTTTATATTTTTGAAAGTAGTAATAGCCTCTTGTCTGTGTGTGCATTCTTTTGTTGGCATATAACTATAGAAAAGGCTTTACTTAATTGTGAATTTTGTTCATTTGATTTTTCTACCCCCCCTTTTAATTAGGTGGGCTAAAGGTTTTCAGTTTTAAAAATCTTTTCAAAGAACCTACTTTTAGTTATGTTTCCAGTTCTTCAGGGTTTTTTAATCCAATTTATTTTTCATCTGGTTTTCAATATCCCTATTTTGTGCTTTTGATGGGATTTATTTGTTGACTTTCTAATTTTAAAATGCTACATATTCAATTTAATAATCCTCTCTTTTTCTATTTTAATGTACTTTTTTTCCCGAAAATATAATTTTCCCCATGAACATTACGTAAACTAGATCTCAGAAATTTTAATGTTATCTCACCATTATCATTGGCTTTCATTTAGTTAATAGCTCTTCCTGTGACTTGTTCTTCATTATACTTCTGTTTCACAGATAACAGACAGGAGACATTGGAGTTCTCAGTCTCCAGCCTCTAACAGGTTCACTCTTGATCTGATCAGACAGGCAGACAGCTTCAGAGGGGTTCATAATTAGCTTTATTCTAGTCTAGTCTTCTCAGAGGGTTGCTGAGAGAACCAGTTCCTACAGCATTCCCTAATTATTCTTATCTCAGGGCCGGTGAGAAGGAGATGCAACTACCCCTACATCTTGAGGGGGGCACTCGAGACAGGCACAACTTGTACGTCCCCCTAAGTCCCCTCAAGCCTCATTGGGGCAGGTTGAGGCACATACAGATTCCCCTATGGCAGCGGTTCTCAACCTGTGGGTTATGTTCAATTTGTAACAATGAAAATACATCCTGCATATCAGATATTTACATTACAATTCATAACAGTAGCAAAATTACAGTTATGAAGTAGCAACGAAAATAATTTTATGGTTGAGGGTCACCACAACATGAAGAACTGTTTTAAAGGGTTGCGGCATTAGGAAGGTTGAGAACCACTGCCCAATGGGTTCCCCGTGGTTTCTCCCCATTCACTGACCAGTGCCCACCTTCTTTGTAGGGCAGCAAAGAAGGCTTCTTGCCAACATTAAGCTCCCAAGTTAACTTCAGCAATACCGTCATTCTGCACAGGTGTAGTAAATATCAATCATGTCACTCAGTATCTCATGATGCAGACTCAGTAGGACTGTGTGTTACTATGATTCTGGGAACTACTGTCTAGAATCCTTGGGGCTATTCTGGAAACTAGACATTCCCATGGCCGTGTATCCTGAGAAACTAACTCTAAGTAGGATAACAAAATCCTCCTTACATACAACTCATTACGAAGGATTTTGTTATGAAGTCTCCATTTGCATCAGTGTCTTTTGTGTTCCCTTCTACTATTGGACATTCCCTCTCTCCCCATTTATCAACTTTACTTAACGTGACTTTTGGAGTTCGCATATTGGTTTCTTTTTCACTCCATTTATTTAGTTATCTCAACTCCCCCCTTTCTTCTTTTTCTTTTCTCTGACTTCTTTACAAATTTTTTCTTCTGTGTCTTTTTCTGAGAATCTCTTTATTTTTCATTTCTCTTCCTTTTCTGAACTGATACTCATGATTCATGATATCCCTTCAATATCCTTTTTGTGTTAACTCATGGAATCAAAGTTCTGAAGTACCAGTTGAATTCCCTCTCCTAACCAATTTCAATGTTATTGCCTTGTGGCTTTGTTCTCTCAAGTAATTTTTTTTTCTTTCCTCATTCTTACATTATTTACCTGTATCCCAAGTCACACAGTCCAAAATCCAATTCTTCGTCCATGAAGCCACAAGACTCTCATAGAGGAAATGGTAACCTTTCTCTTTCATTTCACACTTTGACATTTTTTATTCTTCTGTAGAATTTAAGGAGTTGTTGTCTTGTCTGACTCTTCATGACCCCTTTTGGGATTTTCTTGGCAAAGATACTGGAGTGATTTGCTAATTCTTTCTCCAGATCATTTTACACATGAGGAGATTGAGGTAGTATCTGAGGCTGGATTTGAACCCAGGTCTTCCTTACTCCAGGTCTAGTGCTCTGTGCATCCTCTAATTTTGCTATACAGTTCCACAGAATACTTTGATTAGATGGTGGAGATTGCACTGTTTAGTGTCTCAGACCTATCCCCCATTTTTCCCCCTATTTCTTTTAATATCTTTCTCCTTGCATCTTTTTAGAAAGAAATCTCTTAATTTTTTTTTTTGTTTTAACTCAATAGATTTTGTTCTCTTTGTATTTTTTCTTCTTCTTTTAATTGTCTCAGTTGTTATAGTTGTATCTGATTCTTCATGACCCCATTTGGGTTATCTTCACAAAAGGAGTGGTTTGCCATTTCTTTTCTCTAACTCATTTTACAGATGAGGAAACTGAGGCAAACAGGTTTAAGTGACTTGCTCAGGGTCCTACAGCTAGTAAATTACTGAGGCTGGATTTGAACTCAGGTCCTCCTGATCCCAAGCCCAGTGCTCTCTCCACTGTGCCACCTAGCTGCCCTATCTTTAGTTTAGTCTTTCCCTATTGTTATTTTCCCCCTTAATCCTCTCCTGTCCTCCTATCTATACTTGTTTCCCTGTTGAGCTTGGTGTTTTTTTATACCAAATTGTATGTGTGTTCAGCTTTAGCCATCCTTTGTCAGTCAGGTAGGAGTGAGATTCATCTGATGCCCACTCTTCTGCTCCTTCCTACTTGTTTGTAAACTCTTCTCACGCACCAGTTACAAGGAATAGCACTTTTCGCTCCCTTTTCCTCCTCTTTATTTACATTACTATATTCTATCCTTGCCCTCCCATAGCTTTCCTCTTTTAAAATTTTCAGAATAGAACCAATCTACCCCTAGGACTCAGTTTTCTTATTTTAAAAATATCTTAATATTTCAGTACTCTCATTACCCTTTGAAGACATTAAGACATTAAGGTTCTGAAACACTTATTTCTTCTCTATTAGAATGATAGCATAGTATTTTATACAACCCCTTCAAATTCCTTAAATAAATTATATTTCTTTGTTTATTTTGACTTATTTTGCATTTCAAAGTCTGCTTAACTACCTTCTCTTCATCAGTAATGCTTGAAAATCTTCCATGGAAGAATAGCTTCCATTAAAGATACATTTCTTCCCCCCATTATTACCTTCTTAGAATTATACTTTACTTTGTCAGGTAAGCTATTCTTGGTTGTAAGCTTATATTTTGTTCACTGGAATGTTGTATTCTAAAATGCTTTTTTATTTTATAGTGAAGCTGTCAGTTCTTGGTATGCTGATTGTAATTTCTTTTTTTTTTATTTTTGTTTTTTTTTAAATTTTATTATAGTTTGCATCATTCATTTCCACAAGATTTTGAGTTACATATTTTCTCCCCCTCTTTCCCCCACCCACCACCCCAAAACAGACATCCCAATGTGTCCCCCCCTCCCCCAGTTTATTCTCTCCTGTGTCACTTTTCGGTAGGGCAAGATGGATCTCCCAACCGTAGTGCCTGTGTATCTCAAGTTCCAGTTGGATGTAGTCAGTAATAATAATAATAATTGCATATATATATCTGTAGATACACATTCATAACATTTGATTATGGAACTCCAGATTCCAGATTCTTTCTCCTCCTCCCTCACCTCCCATCCCCACTGGAAGGAAAAGCAAGCAAATACAGGCTGAACATGTGAAA